>CM040961.1:76194478-76216978 GCA_022985045.1 Macadamia tetraphylla
ACCTGCATGCTCTGGGCATTAGCCTGTCGGGCTCCCCATTCGACCCATCTTGAAACACGGGCCAAGGAGTCTGACATGTGTGCAAGTCAATGGGCGAGTAAAACCCATAAGGCGTAAGGAAGCTGACTTGTGGGATCCCCTTGTGGGTTGCATCACCGCCTAACCTTGATCTTCTGTGAAGGGTTTGAGTGAGAGCATACCCATCGGGATCCGAAAGATGGTGAACTATGCCTAAGCAGGGCGAAGCCAGAGGAAACTTTGGTGGACGCCCGTAGCGATACTGACAAGCAAATCGTTCGTCTGACTTGGGCATAGGGGCGAAAGACTAATCAAACTGTCTAGTAGCTGGTTCCCTCTGAAGTTTCCCTCAGGATAGCTGGAGC
Source organism: Macadamia tetraphylla (assembly GCA_022985045.1). Lineage (NCBI taxonomy): Eukaryota > Viridiplantae > Streptophyta > Magnoliopsida > Proteales > Proteaceae > Macadamia > Macadamia tetraphylla. The sequence goes on from CM040961.1 coordinate 76,194,862, forward strand.
CTACGGGCTAGTTCTATCGGGTAAAGCCAATGATTAAAGGCATCGAGATGCAAAGCCCTCGACCTATTCTCAAACTTTAAATAGGTAGGACAGCATGGCTGCTTCGTTGAGCCACGCCATGGAATCGAGAGCTCCAAGTGGGCCATTTTTGGTAAGTAGAACTGGAAATGTGGGATCAACCGAAAGTCAGCTTACGGTGCCAGATTGCATGCTAACCTAGAACCCACAAAGGATGTTGATCAATTAAGACAGTAGGACGGTGGTCATGGAAGTCAAAATCTGCTAAGGAGTGTGTAACAACTCACCTACCGAATCAACTAGCCCCAAAAATGGATGGCGCAGAAGCGCACAACCTATACCCAACCGTAGGGGCAACTAACAGGCCCGGTGAGTAGGAGGGCATGTAAAACCTGGGGTGTGAGCTCGAGCGAAGCAGCCATCAATGCAGATCTTGGTGGTAGTTACAAATATTCAAATGAGAACTTTGAAGACCGAAGAGGGGAAAGGTTCCATGTGAACGACATTTGCACATGGGTTAGTCGATCCTAAGGGATGGGGGAAGCCCATCAGAGAGCGTGTACATGCAGGTGCTCTGAAAGGGAATTGGGTTAAAATTCCTGAACTGAGACGTGACAGTTAACGACAACGTTAGGCAGTCTGGAGACATCGACAGTGCCTCAAGAAGAGTTATCTTTTCTGTTTAATAGCCTACCCACACTAAAAATGGCTCAGCCAGAGGTAGGGTCTAGCGGCTAGAAGTGCAGTGCACATCGCATGGTGTTCGGTGCACCCCCGACGTTCCTTGAAAATCCGAAGGATCTAGTGCTGACCACGCTCGGTTGTACTTATAACCGCATCAAGTCTCCAAGGTGAATAGCCTCTAGTCGATGGAACAATATAGGCGAGGGAAATCAGCAAAATGGATCCGTAACCTCGAGAAAAGGATTGGCTCTTAGGGCTGGGCACGAGGGTCCCAGTCCAGAACCCATCGACTATCGATGGAGTGGTCGAGCTGCTTTCGTGGTGAGAGTAGGTCACCTCATGCTGGTCGAGGGACGGACTGGGAATGGTCCCTTCGGGGGCCTTCCCCAGGCATCGAACAGTCAACTCAGAATTAGTACGGACAAGGGAATCCAACTATTTAATTAAAATAAAGCATTGCAATGGTCCCAGCGGATGCTCACGCAATGTAATTTCTACCCAGTGCTCTGAATGTCAAAGTGAAGAAATTCAACCAAGCATGGGTAAACAGCGGTAGTAACTATTACTCTCTTAAGGTAGCCAAATGCCTCATCATCTAATTAGTCGACTCCATGAGTTGGAGGCGGGGCTCTGCCCCTCCTTTTAGACCCAAGGCCCGTCTCGACAGGGCGATCTAGGCGGAGGACATTGTTAGGTGGGGAGTTTGGCTGCGGTGGCACATCTGTTAAAAGATAATGCAGGTGTGCTAATATGAGCTCAACAAGAACAGAAATCTCGTGTGGAACAAAAGGGTAAAAGCTCATTTGATTCTAATTTCCAGTACGAATACGAGCCGTGAAAGTATGGCCTATTGATCCTTTAGACCTTCAGAATTTGGAGCTAGATGTGTCAGAAAAGTTAGCATAGGGATAACTGGCTTGTGGCAGCCAAGGGTTCATAGCAATGTTGCTTTTTGATCCTTCGATGTCAGCTCTTCCTATCATTGCGAAGCAGAATTTGCCAAGTGTTGGATTGTTCACGCACCAATAGGGAATGTGAGCTGGGTTTAGACCATCGTGAGACAGGTTAGTTTTACCCTACTAATGACAGTGTCGCGATAGTAATTCAACCTAGTATGAGAGGAACCATTGATTCACACAATTGGTCATCGCGCTTGGTTAAAAAGCCAGTGGCGCAAAGCTACCGTGTGCCGGATTATGACTGAATGCCTCTAAGTCAAAATCCAGGCTAAAAAGTGATACTGCACTCGCCGCTTGCGACCCATGATGGGGCCCTCCGACCCCCAGAGGCACGTGTCATTGGCCAAGCCCCCATAGTGGATGTGTTGTGTGGGCTACCTTGAAGCGCAATTCTTGTCGACCGATGGGTAGAATCCTTTGCAGATGACTTAAATACGCGACAGGGTATTGTAAGTGGCAGAGTGGCCTTGCTGCCACGATCCACTGAGATTCAGCCCCGTGTCGCATCGATTGGTCCCCTTGTCTTTTTCCCCTTTTCTTTCCCCCAAAATCTTTCTAATTCTACCCCCCACACCCTCCTGAGGCTAGGATTGTCCACGCATGGCCCCAGGTATGAACCTAAGTGTTGACTACCCCAACGGTTGCCTGAGTTTGGTTATGCATGTTGCCTAAGTGAAGTGTGCCTATGCATGCACATTGAGTGCCACTAAGTGTACACGTTGTCACGACCTGCCCAACATAAGCCCATGGACTTAGGCCAATAGCCTAAGTAAGTTCCAAGTTCTAGAGTTTTCTACAAAGGTGTAATAACTCTAGATATTTTATTGTAGATATTTGTAGAAGGCATTTATAGGAGATATTTTGGGAGAGATTTCTAGAGTTCTTCACTAAGGAGGTGGGAAGCTTCTAGTTTCCTTCCCAACCATTGGATGGAAGACATTTGTAAATATCTTAGCCATCCATTGTAACTTGGGGTGCCTACAAGTAGGTGTTGCCTCATTTGGCAAAGACACTCACCAAGGACCAACCAAGAGTGTTCAATCGAGTAAGTAAGTTCTCAAGCCTTGTACTCAAGAGCTCTCTAGTGCAATACAAGTTCATTCTTCTCAAACACACTCTTGTGTTCACTTCTTCTCTTCCCAAGTAACTTAAGGCGGGTGGTTAGGCTGACTTAGTGCTAGTAAGAGTACTAAGAGCCAGTGCAGTCTCTTAGAAAGGTCTAAGGCCGTGACAGTTGTGGTATCAGAGCTTTGGTTGGGAGGGAGCCAAGCTTGTGAGGTAGGAGATAGGTGAGCTAAAACTGTGGAATAGAGACCCACACCTACACAAGTAAGCAAAGAAGGAGCAAAGGTAAGTCTGTCGACTTTGGCATTGCTATGGAGCCTAGCTTAGCTCGAGGGGAGCAAGTATTTGCCAAGGAAAAGTGGTGCCTCAATGTTGTGGAGCAAAGTGGGGAGGAGCACAAAGGCCATGTGGAGCTCAAGGAGGAGCTTGATGGCTAGATGGGGGAGCTCAAGGGGTCCCTACAAGGTGCTCTCAACACCATAGTAAGTAACTAAGAAGAGATGGTTGCCACCTTCAAGGCTCAAGTATGCAAAGGGATTGGATAAGGTGGAAGCTCGTATTAGAGATGAAGTATGGGAAGAGTAGGAGGACAGCGGGGAGGGAAGCCACTACCTCTTATGACATGTCTAAAGGAGAGGCACTAAGGCACAAGCGTGATAAGAGTAATCAGTTTAAGCCTAGAGACATGTGATTCCTATGTGATGAGCTACATTGGTTTAGGGATTTCCCAGGAGGAAAGCTCTTAGTGCCCCATTGGAGGAAGAGGGCCAAGAAGAAGAGCCACCTTGCATGGGGTCCCCAATGCAGCGTGGTGCCACCAGGGCCAAGATAGGGGTACTAAAGGTGTTCTCCAACACCATCCAGGGGCTAGGTGCTTACTTGCCCTTGGACGGGAGGGCAAGACAAGGAGAATTTGGGAGCAAGCCATCCATGCCAAGAAGAGGAAGATGCAAACGAGAGAACGGAGACAACCAGACGACGTTGTAGGAGGTTCAAGATATATGACTACAACAAGAACCCCAATAGGTGTTACTCCTTGCAAGAGGGAGGCTAATTTGGTTGCTGATCCAATCATCCAGAGACACAAACTATCTCCTTACGTGGAGTATTTAGTCAAGTGGAAGGGGTGACCAGAGAGCGAGATGAGATGGGAGACAACTGGCATGCTGAGACGGTTCGTGAATAAAAGTACCATAAAGAAGTTGCGATGAGGGTGTCACAGATTTAGGTGGGGGAGAGTGTCATGACCTGCCCAACATAGGCCCACGGGCCTAGCTCACCAAGCCCATGGACTTAGGCCATTGGGCTAAGTAAGGTCCAAGTTCTAGAGTTTTCTACAAAGGTATAGTAACTCTAGATATTTTATTTTAGATATTTGTAGAAGATATTTATAGGTGATATTTTTGGAGAGATTTCTAGAGCTCCGCTAAGGTGGTGGGACGCTTCTAGTTTTCTCCCCAACGGTTGGATGGAGGACATTTGTAAATATCTTAGCCATCTATTATAACTTGGGGTGCCTATAAAGGCACTCACCAAGGACCAACCAAGAGTGTTCAACCAAGCAAGTGAGTTCTCAAGCCTTGTACTCAAGAGTTCTCTAGTGCAATACAAATTCATTCTTCTCAAACTCACTCTTGTGTTCACTTCTTTTCTTCCCAAGTCCCTTAAGGAGGGTGGTTAGGTTGACTTAGTGCTAGTGGAAGTGCTAAGTGCTGGTGCGGTTGCTTAGAAATGTCTAAAGCCATGACAATGTGCTCTTTAATGGCTCAAGTGTGTGCCAACACGTGCCCCCAAGTGTTGACTACATGTGCCTGTGTGCACATTGAATGGCTGCACAACACCCCAAGTGTTGACTACATGTGCACATTGAATGGCCCAAGTGGTACCTAACTATGCCCATGCAAGTCCACAACTGTTGCCCAAGTGTGCACCCAAGTGTGCCTGTGTGTGCTCTTGAATGCCCCAAGTGTTGCCTTAAGTGTTCCTATACATGCCCCCAAGTGTTGAATAAGTGTGTCTACGCGTGCACACAAGTGTAGCCAAAGTTTCGCCTAATTGTGCTCTTGAATGCCCCAAATGTTGCCCAAGTGTGCTCTTAAATGCCGCAAGTGTGCACAGTGCCCATCACTATGCCTACGGATGCCCCCCTAAGTGTACCTAAGTGCATATGAAGGTAGTGCACAAGGCAGCAGTACCGCACGGACATGGATGCATGCTGTCGCGTGCACGAGTGTAAGCATGGTTGCGATACCCCTCACAAGGTTGCAGGGCAGTGCACGCACGACTATGGGCAAAGGCGGCACTATCATGTGCATGGATGCAGGCATAGCTGAACATGTCGCGTTTATGATGGTAGGTTGTCTTGCACACGGTTGCACTACCGAGCGCGCATATGGCTGGCATGGCCTAACAAGGTGTAAGCTACCACGTGCGTGGCCGTAAGCAAGGCTGTTCCGCACGCACATGGATGCAGGCTATCGTGCATGGGTGCAGGCATTGCTGCACTACTGCGTAGAAGGCAGCTAGCATGGCTGCAGGCAAGGTTGCACTAGTGCACAAGGCTGCTCGCGTGGTGGCAGGCTGCCACCCACATGGATGCGGGAATGGTTGCAATACTGCACACATGGTTCCATGCCACCTTGCGCACTGATGTGGGTAAGGCTCCACTATCACGAGCATGGGTGCAGGCTACCGCGTGCACACATCTGGGGGCAAGGGTGCACCACCACGCGTAAAGTGGTAGACAACAACGCACATTACTGCAGGAAAGGGTGCACAACTGCACGCAAGGTGTTAGGCACGGCCGCACATAGCTGCGGGCAATGGTGCAGGCGGTGCGCACAGGGCTGCTGCTCGGGCTGCACTTCCATGCACATGGTTGAGACCACGTCTGCACATTCCCTGCACAAGGTTGCGCGCGTGGCCACACATGCCACGTGCAAGGTTGCTGGCATGGCCACGCATGACACACAGATGGCTGCACTGTTGTGCCCAAGGTTGCATTCCTTGTAGCACTTGCCGTGTGCATGGTTGCACTACAGCGCGCAAGGTTGAGGGCATGGCCGCACATGCTACTCCCATAGCTGCCCTACCACTTGCAAGGTTACATGTGTTGCTGCACACTGCCCTCCAGGTTGCATGCATGGCTGCATTTTCCACGCCCATCGCTGCCTTGCATCGCGAATGGTTTAAGGAGTTGCATGGTCACATATGCCACGCGCATGGCTGCACTACCGCGCGGAAGTTTGCAAGCATGGCTGCCCATGCGGCGATCATGATGGCTGGCATGGCCGCACATGCCACGGGCATTTCAGCACATGGCGCGCGCAAGGTTGCAGGCATTGCTGCACTTCCATGCCCACATCTGCAGTCCACCGTGCACATAGCAATACGTGCATGGCTTACACATAGGTGCTGCCGTGGTCCCCTTGGCCCATGCAACAGAGGCTCCTTTGTGGCCTTTAGCTGCACACGAGGCACCGACTGCTGCACACGTCAAGGCCATACCCACACAACATAGTTTGGGTCTTTAAATTATGTTGTGCAAAACATCCCTTTAGGTTAGAAAAAGCCTTGTAATTGGCTATTTGGCGCTCAAAGTACAATCATTTTCACTTAAACCCCGCATTTCCATTTTTTTGGGTATTTTTTGTAATGTTTCAATCATAAAATATTAGAAAATATCAAAATAGTTGGAATGGTCCGATATCTTTTTAGAACATTCTATCAACCTTTGTAAGACATCCGAAATTTATCAACCCCAATAGTTTTTTGAAAATAATATTTTTTAATATTAAAAAATTAATAAAAAAAAAAAATATTTATCAAAAAACTAGGATTTTTATATGAAAATAATCTATGGATTTTTCTCTTTTTCATACCAAGTTTCATTTGATTTGGATATTTGAAGCTAAAAAACTAGTTCGGTATATTTTTTGGTGGGGGTCATGTCTCCTTCTGGAAAGGGGCAAAGAGCATAAGAGCAACCTTCAGGAAGGGGGGTGCCACTCTCCCCAGGTGGTTTGCTAGGGGCCGCATAGCAGGGCACCAGACAATGAGCGGGCTTGGTAGGAAAATCCAAAAGATCCATTACATGGGAAAAAAAGTGAAATGGCACATCGGTTCGATTAGTTGGCCCTTAGTGTGCACCGAGGCCTGCCACTGCATGTGGCTGGATGCGCAAGGCTGCGAGCCTTCTGCTGCCATGACCCCACAACTGCTGTCATGTGTGCCAGTCGTGGCACAGCATGCCCGACGAAGATGCACATCCTTACGAATGGTAGCCCTTCTATCGCACAACACTACCCCCTTCTGCCGCACAACATTGCCTGCCACCCTGAGCCATTGGGAGCACATAGATGCCTGCCATGCGCTGCCATGCCCCCACTTCTGTTGCCACATGTGCCATCGATGCACAGCATGCCCAACGAAGGCATGGCATGTCTATCCCGATGGTTAGCCCCTCTGCCACACACAGTTGCCTGCCATTGTCTACTGCTGGGTGCGCATGGCTGCCTGTCTTGCAGTGTGGTGCCTCCACATTTGCTGCCACAAGCACCTGTCGCTGCACTGCATGCCCAAGAGTGGCATGGCATGTGCAAAACACCTGCATGGTACGTCAGTTTCAAAGATTTGGCCCTTGGTGTGTGTTGTGGCTTGCCACAGCATGCTGCTTGGCCCTAATTTTTTCCTACTATATATCACTATGCCTCGACAGATGCTACCACCTGTGCTTATAACTGCATAGAAAACCCAATAAAGGCTTGGCATGTATGTGAAAACAAGTATATGGCTCGTCTGTCCAGATGGTCAGCCCATCTGCCGCACACCACTACCTGCAACAGTGTGCTGCTGAGCTAGCATGGCTCCCTACCTTCTGCTGCCATGCCCTCATAGTTACTGCCACATGTGTCTATAGCTGCATAGCATTTTCAAGAGAGACATGGCATTTGAAAACAAGTAAATGGCCAATGCATCCTGATGTTCAGCCCCTCTGTCACACACCGCTGCTTGCCACCCTGGTCTGTTGGGTGCCCGAGGGTTCCTACCTTATGCTGCCGTGCCCCACAGTTGCTGCCAGCTTTGCCCGTAGCCATATGGCATGCTCAAGATAGGCCTGGCATGTGAAAATCACCATCAAGGCACGTTGGTTCCGATGACTGCATTTGATGTGCACTATGGCCTGCCATGGCATGCTGCTGGGCGTGCATGGCTGCCTATATAGCTGCTGCCACATACGCCAGTAGCCACACAGCATACCCAAGAGTTGCGTAGCATGTGAAGGATAGTAACATGGCATGATGGTCTGGATGATTAGCCCCTTGTTTTTCACCCTGGCCGGCCAATGCGTGTTAGTGGGTTTGCATGGCTGCCTACGCACTGCACCTACACCCTCACCGCAACCTACTGTCACTTTTGCTAGTTTCTGTACAGCATGCCCAAGAGAGTCATGGCATGTGAAAAACGTGGAAATGACGTATTGGCCCATTGATTAATCCCATCTAGGCACCGTGGCAGTTTGACGTGCTTTGCTTCCTGCCATGTGCAGTTGTGCTAGTGCCACTTTTTGCGAGCGTGGCCATAGTCACGCATTTCCACCCTTATGTGCTCTTTGGCTTTTCATCATATGTAGGTCATGGTGTAAGGGGTGGGCTGTCGTCTACAATGACATACCCAATGAATGGGTTTCACAGAATCATTTGTCAAGTCAATGTGCACAACAAATATTTGGTTGGTTCCTCCCCCCATCCCATTGTTTTTTTTTTTTTTAAATTGCATTATCATGGGTTTGTTGCTTGCAAGGGTTTTTTCATGCTCTGTTTAATGGCCTATGCTATTTGGAGAAGTGCATTTCTAAGTCATGCCTAGGTGTGGAGGTGTTTGCATGCCTTTTTCCGCCGGTGTTATAATACGACATTAATGTGGGTCTCTGAAGAACATAGTTTGCAAGCATGTAGGTGGAGATAGATCATGAGTCCCTCCCCCCTCCTTGCTTTTTAAAAAAATTTCCATTCTTATGGGTATGTTGCTTGCAAGAGTTCTGTCATGGTCAGTTTTGTGGCCTTTGCTATTTGGAGGAATGCGTTTTTAAGTCACGCCTAGGTGCGGAGGTGTTTGCATGCCTCCTGCCGTAAGTGTTATAATGCGACATTAACATGGGTCTCGGGAGAACATAGGTTTGTAAGCTTGTAGGTGGAGATAGATCACGAGTCCCTCCCCCTCCCCCTGTTCTTTTAAAAAATTTGCATTATCGTGGGTTTGTTGCTTGCAAGAGCTTTCTCATACTCGGTCTTGTGGCCTTTGCAATTTGGGGAAGTGCGTTTCTATGTCGTGCCTAGGTACGGAGGTGTTTGCATGTCTCCTGCCGTAAGTATTATAATGCAACATTAACGTGGGTCTCTGGAGAACGTAGGTTGCAAGCTTGTAGGTGGAGATAGATCTCGTGTCCCTCGATCCTTATTGATTGTTGAGATCTTCATGCTTAGTGGGGCTATTGATTTTTCTTTTACCAAATCCTTATTACGTTGTAGTAGGTTTGGTGGTGGATTGTGTCGGTAGTGGATGTAATGCACGTGAGTGGCTATTGTTTTTCTCGTGGTTGTGGGCTCTTTGCATATGTATTGAACCACTATGCACAGATACCTCTATAGGTTACGATGGGCCAAAAGTGTCTTTGTCAAGAGCATGAAAATGGTTCTTGTGTTGCTTACCTAATTGGATGGAAAGATGCAGCCCCTTCACTCTCATTTCATCCCTCTTGCCTGCCCTTGTGGTTGGTGTGAGGTGGCGTGGCATACGATGCATATGTCCACTTTCTTTGTGTCAGTGGTGCATGTGCACTGTTTGTGCTCTAGGATGCGGGACATTTTGTGGGGCAAGTTGGATGTGTGTGTCCTCTTGAATACTTTGGTTGTGACTCATTGCACAAGAACGATAGACCGCTATTAATGTATGGAGCAGCATCACCCAATGCACAATTGGGGATGTGGTTCATGCAGTGCTTTGGCGTCGAGAAGGAAAGTTACTTGGTTGATCCTGCCAGTAGTCATATGCTTGTCTCAAAGATTAAGCCATGCATGTGTAAGTATGAACTAATTCAGACTATGAAAGTACGAATGGCTCATTAAATGAGTTATAGTTTGTTTTATGGTATCTGCTACTCGGATAACCGTAGTAATTCTAGAGCTAATACGTGCACCGAACCCCGACTTATGGAAGGATGCATTTAGGAAATAAACAGTCGATGCGGGCTCTGTCCGTTGCTCTAATGATTCGTGATAGCTCGACGGATTGCATGGCCTTTGTGCCAACGATGCATCATTCATATTTTTACCCTATCAATTTTCAATGGTAGGATAGTGGCCTACTATGGTGGTGACGAGTGATAGAGAATTAGGGTTTGATTCTGGAGAGGGGGCCTGGGAAACTGCTACCACATCCAAAGAAAGCAGCAGGCACGTAAATTACCCAATCCTGACTCGGGGAGTTAGTGACAATAAATAACAATTTTGGGCTCTTCGAGTCTGGTAATTGGAATGAGTACAATCTAAATCCCTTAATGAGGATCCATTGGAGGGCAAGTCTGGTGCCAGCAGCTGTGGTAATTCCAGTTCCAATAGCGTATATTTAAGTTGTTGCTGTTAAAAAGCTCGTAGTTGGACTTTATGATGGGTCGATCGATCCACCTCACAGTGTGTACCGATCATCTCGTCCCTTCTGTCGGTGATGCCCTCTTGGCCTTAATTAGCCGGGTCGTGCCTCCGACGCTGTTACTTTGAAGAAATTTGAGTGCTCAAAGCAAGCCTACGCTCTGGATACATTAGTATGAGATAACAATCGGGACAGTTGGGGGCATTCGTATTTCATAGTCTGAGGTGAAATTCTTGTATTTATGAAAGATGAACCACTGCGAAAGCATTTTCTAAGGATGTTTTCATTAATCAAGAACAAAAGTTGGGGGCTCAAAGACGATCAGATACTGTCCTAGTCTCAACCATAAACGATGCCGACTAGGGCTCGACGGATGTTGTTTTTAGGACTCCGCCGGCACCTTATGAGAAATCAATGTTTTTGGGTTCCAAGGGGAGTATGGTCACAAGGCTGAAACTTAAAGGAATTGACAGAAGGGCACCACCAGGAGTGGAGCCTACGGCATAATTTGACTCAACACAGGGACATTGTCAAGTGGGGAGTTTGGCTGGGGTGGCACATCTGTTAAAAGATAACGCTGGTGTCCTAAGATAAGCTTAATGAGAATAGAAATCTCGTGTGGAACTAAAGGGTAAAATCTCGTTTGATTCTGACTTCCAGTACGAATACGAACCATGAAAGCGTGGCCTATCGATCCTTTAGACCTTCTGAATTTGGTGCTAGATGTGTCAGAAAAGTTACCACAGGGATAACTGGCTTATGGCAGCCAAGCGTTCATAGCGACGTTGCTTTTTGATCCTTCGACGTCGGCTCTTCCTATTATTGCGAAGCAGAATTTGCCAAGTGTTGGATTGTTCACCCACCAATAGGGAATGTGAGCTGGGTTTAGACCATCGTGAGACAGGTTAGTTTTACCCTACTGATGATAGTGTCGCGATAGTAATTCAACCTAGTACGAGAGGAACCATTGATTCACACAATTGGTCATCACGCTTGGTTGAAAAGCCAGTGGCGCGAAGCTACCATGTGTCAGATTATGACTAAAAGCCTTTAAGTCATAATCCAGGCTTAAGAGGTGATGCCTGTGCCCGTCGCCCATTTGCCAACTTGCAATAAGGGGCCCTTCGGCCCCCAGAGGCACATGCTGTTAGCCAAGCCCCCACAGTGGACGTGTTGTGTTGGCTGCCTTGAAGCGTAATTCCTGGTGGGCGATGGGTAGAATCCTTTGTTGATGACTTAAATACACGATAGGGTATTGTAAATGGTAGAGTGGCCTTGCTGCCACGATCCACTGAGATTCAGCCCCGTGTCACATCGATTTGTCCTCCCATCTTTTTCCCCCTTTCTTTCCCCCCAAATCTTTCTAATTCTACCCTCACACCCTCCTAAGGCTAGGATTGTCCATGCATGGCCCCAGGTATAAACCTAAGTGTTAACTGCCCCAACGGTTGCCTGAGTTTGGTTATGCGTGTTGCCCAAGTGAAGCGTGCCTATACATGCACATTGAGTGCCACTAAGTGTACATATTGTCACGACTTGCCCAACATAGGCCCATGGACTTAGGCCATTTGCTAAGTAAGGTCCAAGTTCTAGCGTTTTCCACAAAGGTGTAGTAAGTCTTGATATTTTATTGTAGATATTTGTGGAAGATATTTGTAGAACAGATTTTGGGAGAGATTTCTAGAGTTCTTCACTAAGGAGGTGGGAAGCTTCTAGTTTCCTACCCAACCATTGGATGGAGGACATTTGTAATATCTTAGTCATCCAATGTAACTTGGGGTGCCTACAAATAGGTGTTGCCTCATTTGGAAAAAACACTCACCAAGGACCAATCAAGAGTGTTCAACCGAGTAAGTGAGTTCTCAAGCCTTGTACTTAAGAGCTCTCTAGTGCAATACAAGTTCATTCTTCTCAAACTCACGCTTGTGTTCACTTCTTCTCTTCCCAAGTCCCTTAAGGAGGGTGGTTAGACCAACTTAGTGCTAGTGGGAGTGCTAAGAGCCAGCGCGTTCTCTTAGAAGGTCTAAGGTGATGATAGTTGTGGTATCAGAGCTTTGATTGCGAGGGAGCCAAGCTTGTGGGATAAGAGACAGGTGAGCTAAAACTGTGGAATAGAGACCAACACCTACACATGTAAGCAAAGATGGAGTGAAGGCAAATCCATCGACTTTGGCATTGCTATAAGGCCTCACTTTGTGGAGCTCTGGGAGGAGCTTGATGGCTAGATGGGGGAGCTCAAGGGGTCCCTACAAGGTGCTCTCAACACCATAGTAAGTAACCTAGAGGAGATGGTTGCCACATTCAAGTCTCAAGTATGCAAAGGGGTTGGATAAGGTGGATGCTCGTATTGAAGACGAAGTATGAGAAGAGTAGGAGGACAGCAGTGAGGGAAGCCACTACCTCTCATGACATGTCCAAAGGAGAGCCACTAAGGCACAAGCGTGATAAGAGGAATCGGTTCAAGCCTAGAGACAAGTGATTCCTATGTGATGAGCTACATTGGTTTAGGGATTGCCCCAGGAGGAAAGCTCTTAGTGCCCTATTGGAGAAAGAGCCACCTTGCATGGGGTCCCCAGTGCAGCGTGGTTCCACTAGGGCCAAGATAGGGGTCAAGGCACTTAACTCTCAAAAGGGGTTGATGTGTGCAAAAGTGTGCATCAATGGGAAGCCCACACCGGAAAAGGTAGATACAGGAGCCACACACAACCTTGCCTTGATGGAGGAGGTAAAGGAACTCGGACCAAAGGCGTGCAAGGTGGAAGGGTGTCCTAGGCTATCAACTCCAAAGAATGCCCCATACATAATGTTGCTTGAGGGGTCGAGATGAACCTTGGGAGTAAAGGTGTTCTCCAACACCATCCAGGGGCTTGGTGCTTACTTGCCCTTGGACAGGACGGCAAGACAAGGAGAATTTGGGAGCAAGCCATACATGCCAAAAAGAGGAAGATGCAAATGAGAGAACAGAGATAACCAGACGATGTTGTAGGAGGCTCAAGTTATGTGACTACAACAAGAACCCCAATAGGTATTACTCCTTGCAAGAGGGAGGCTAATTTGGTTGCTGATCCAATCATCCAGAGACATAAACTATCTCCTTACGTGGAGTATTTAGTCAAGTGGAAAGGGCGACCAGAGAGCGAGATGAGATGGGAGACAACTGGCATGCTGAGATGGTTCGTAAATAAAAGTACCATGAGGAGGTTACGATGAGGGCATCATAGATTTAAGTGGGGGAGAGTGTCACAAGTTGCCCAACATAGGCCCACAGGCCTAGCTCACCAAGCCCATGGACTTAGGCAATTGGGCTAAGTCAGGTCCAAGTTTTGGAGTTTTCTACAAAGGTGTAGTAACTCTAGATATTTTGTTGTAGATATTTGTAGAAGATATTTTGGAAGAGATTTCTAGAGCTCCGCTAAGTAGGTGGGAAGCTTCTAGTTTCCTCCCCAACCGTTGGATGGAGAACATTTGTAAATGTCTTAGACATCCATTGTAACTTGGGGTGCCTATAACTAGGTGTTGCCTCATTTGGCAAAGGCACTCACCAAGGACCAACCAAGAGTGTTCAACCAAGAAATGAGTTATCAAGCCTTGTACTCAAGAATTCTCTAGTGCAGTACAAGTTCATTCTTCTCAAACTCACTCTTGTGTTCACTTCTTCTCTTCCCAAGTCCCTTAAGGAGGGTGGTTAGGCTGACTTAGTGCAAGTGGAAGTGCTAAGTGCCGGCGTGATTGCTTAGAAAGGTCTAAAGCTGTGATAACGTGCCCTTGAAGGGCCCAAGTGTGTGCCTACGCATGCCCCCAACTATTGACTACATGTGTCCATGTGTGCACATTGAATGGCCGCACAACACCTCAAGTGTTGACTACATATGCACATTGAAGGGCCCAAGTGTTGCCTAACTGTGCCCATGCATGCCCACAACTATTGCCTAAGTGTGCACCCAAGTGTGCCTGTGCGTACTCTTGATTGCCCCAAGTGCCGCCTTAAGTGTGCCTATACATGCCCCCAAGTGTTGAATAAGTGTGTCTACGCATGCACCCAAGTGTAGCCCAAGTTTCACCTAATTGAGCTCTTGAATGCCCCAAATGTTGCTTAAGTGTGCTCTTGAATGCCGCAAGTGTGCACAGAAACGTGCCCATGGCTATGCCTACGCGTGCCACCCGAAGTGTGCCTAAGTGCAAAGGAAGGCAGTGCACAAGGCAGCAGTACCACTTGCATGGCCGCACAAGGTGCATGCATGGTGGCAGGCTGCCGCGACTTGGCCGCAATCAAGGCCTTATCGCACAGACATGGATGCAAGCTGTCGCGTGCACGGGTCCAAGCACGGCTGCGCTACCCTGCATAAGGTTGCAGGCCAGAGCGCGCATGACTGCGGGCAAGGCTGCGCTATTGAGCGCATGGATGCGAGCATGGCTACACATGTCGCGTGCATGATGGCAAGTTTTCTTGCACACAGCTGCACTACCGAGCGGGCATATGGCTGGCATGGCCTAACAAGGTGCAGGCTACCGCTTGCGTGGCTGCAAGTAAGGCTGTACCACACGCACATGGATGCAAGCTATCGTGCAGGGGTGCAGGCATGGTTGCACTACCGTGGGAAGGCAGTTAGCATGGCCGCACAAGGTGTAGGCATCGTTGCGGGCAAGGTTACACTAGCGCACGTAAGGCTGCTGGCGTCATGGCAGGCTACCACGCGTATGGATGCGGGCGTGGCAGCAATACCGAACTCATGGTTGCATGCCACCTCATTCACGGATGCGGGTAAAGCTCCTCTATCGAGAGCATAGGTGCATGCTACCGCGCGCACATGGCTGGGGGCAAGGGTGCACCACCATGTGTAAGGTGGCGGGCAAAAATGCATATTGCTGCGGGTAAGGGTGCACAACCGCACGCAAGGTGGCAAGCACGGCCGCACATGGCTGCGGGCAATGGTGCAGGCTACATGCACTGGGGTGTTGCTCGGGCCGTACTTCCACGCACCTGGCTGTAACCACAGCTGCACATGGCCTACACATGGTTATGCACGTGGCCGCACATGCCACACGAAAGGTTATAGGCATGGCCGCACAAGACACGCAGATGGCTATACTGCTGCTCCCGAGGTTGCTTTCCTCGTCGCAAATTCCGTGAGGATGGCTGCACTAAAGCTCGAAAGGTTACGGGCATGGCCGCAAATGTTGCCCCATGGCTGCCCTACCACTCGAAAGGTTACGTGTGTTGCTGCACACCGCCCTCCAGGTTGCGTTCATGGCTGCATGTCCATGCCCATCGCTGCCTTGCAGCACGCATGGTTTCGGGAGTTACCGGATGTGCCGCGCATGAGGTTACAGGCACGGCTGCACCGTCGTGCGCAAGGTTGCATTGCATGGTCGCACATGCCACGCACATAGCTGCACTACCACATGCAAGTTCATGGGCATGGCTGCCCATCCGACGATCATGATGGCTAGCATGGCCGCACATACCATGGGCATTTCAGCACATGGCTCATGCAAGGTTGCAGGCATTGTTGCACATAGCTGCAAGCACATCGCTTGCACATGGGTGCTGCCATAGTCCCCATGGCCCATGCAACAGAGCCTCCTTTGCGGCCTTCGACTGCACACGAGGCACCGACTGCTGCACACGTCAAGGCCAAGCCTGCACAACATAGTTTGGGTTTTTAATTCATACTGTGCAAGACATCCCTTTGGGTTAGAAAAGCATTGCAATTGGCTATTTGGCACTTAAAGTACAATCATTTTCACTTAAACCCCACATTTCCATTTTTTTGGGTACTTTTTGTAATGTTTCAATTATAAAATATTAGAAAATATCAAAATATGTTGGAATGGTCCAATATCTTTTCAAAACATTCTATCAACCTTTGGAAGACATCCAAAATTTAGTTTTCAAAAACTATGATTTTTATATGAAAATAATCTTTGGATTTTTCTCTAATTTCATACCAAGTTTCATTTGATTTGGATATTTGAAGCTCAAAAAATAGTCCGGTATATTTTTTGGGGTGAATCATGTCTCCTTCTGGAAAGGGACAAAGAGCATAAGAGCTGCCTTGAGGGAGTGGGGTGCCACTCTCCCCAGGTGGTTTTGGAGGGGCCACATAGTAGGGCACCAGACAATGAATAGGCATGGTAGGCAAACCCAAAAGACCCATGGCATGGGAAAAAAAGTGAAATGGCACGTCGGTTTCGATGAGTTGGCCCTTGGTGTGTGCTGAGGTCTGCCACTACGTGCGACTGGACGCGCATGGCTGCCTGCCTTGTGCTGCCATGACCCACAACTGTTGTCAGGTGTGCCAGTCGCGGCACAGCATGCCCAACAAAGGTGCATGTCCTTGCAAATGGTCAGCCCTTCTGTCACACAACGACACCCCCTTCTGCCTCACAGCGTTGCCTGCCACCGTGGGCTGCTGGGCGCACATGGTTGCCTACCATGGGCTGCCATGCTTCCACTTCTACTGCCACATGTGCCAGTCAACGCATAACATGCCTAACTAAGGCATGGCATGTGAAAACTTATACATGGTGCGTCTGTCTCGACGGTCAGTCCCTCTGTCGCACATAGTTACAGCCATTGTGTGCTGCTAGGCGTATGTGCTACCTGCGTTGCGCTACTGTGCTTCCACATCTACTGCCATATGAGTCTGTCATGCACAGCATGCCCAAGACTGGTATGGCATGTGCAAAACACCTGCATGATACGTAGGTTTCAAAGATTTGGCCCTTGGTGTGCATTGTGGCCTGCCACAGCATGCTACTTAGCCCTCATGGTTACCTATTATATACCGCTATGCCTCGACAGCTGGTGCCACCTGGCTCATTGCTGTATAGAAAGCCCAACAAAGGCTTAGCATGTATGTGGAAACAAGTACATGGCTCGTCTGTCTAGATGGTCAGCCCATCTGCCGCACACCACTGCCAGCAACCGTGTGCTATTAGGCACGTATGGCTCCCTACCTTCTGCTGCCATGCCCTCATAGTTATTGCCACATGTGTTCGTAGCTGCACAGCACTTTCAAAAGAGGCATGGCATTTGAAAACAAGTAAATGGGCAATGCATCCCGATGTTCGGTCCCTTTATCGCACACGTTGCCACCCGGGCTTGGGTGCACAGGGTTCTGCTGGTTTCTTTGTGCCCCACATGCTACGATGTGCCAGACGCATAGCATGCCCAAGATAGACCTGGCATGTGAAATTCACCATCAAGGCACATTGTTTCCGATGACTGCCTTTGATGTGCGCTATGGCTTGCCATGGAGTGCTGTTGGGCGTGTTTGGCTGCCTGCATAGCTGTTGTCACATATGCTGGTAGCCACACAGCATGCCTAAGACATGCATGGCATGTGAAGGATAGCAACATGGCATGATGGTCTGGATGATTAGCATCTTGTTTTGCACCATGTCCAGCCAATGCATGCTGGTGGGTTTGCATGGCTACCTACACACTACACCTACACCCTCACCATAGCCTATTGCCACTTTTGCTAGTTTCTGTACAGCATGCCCAAGAGAGTCATGGCATGTGAAAAATGTGGAAATGATGTGTTGGCCCCATTGATTAATCCCATCTAGGCGCCGTGGCAGTTTGACGTGCTTTGCTTCCTACCATATGCAGTTGTGCGTAGTTATGCATTTCCACCCCTCAGTGCTCTTTGGCTTGTCGTCATATGTAGGTCATGGTGCAAGGGATGGGCTGATGTCTACATTTACATGCCCAATGAATGGGTTTCACGGAATCATTGGTCAAGTAAATGTGCACAACAAATATTTAGTTGGTCCCTCCCCCCCATCCCATTGTTTTTTTTTTTTAAATTGCATTATGATGGGTTTGTTTCTTCCAAGTGTTTTTTCATGCTTGTTTTGGTGGCCTATACTATTTGAAGAAGTGCGTTTCTAAGTCGCGCCTAGGTGTGGAGGTATTTGCATGCCTTTTCCTGCCAATGTTATAATACGACATTAACGCGGGTCTCTGGAGAACATAGGTTGCAAGCTTGCAGGTGGAGATAGATCATGAGTCCCTCCCTGCTCCTTGCTTTTTAAAAAAATTTCCATTCTCATGGGAATGTTGCTTGCAAGAGTTCTATCGTGCTCGGTTTTGTGGCCTTTGCTATTTGGAGGAATGCGTTTCTAAGTCGCACCTAGGTGCAGAGGTGTTTGCATGCCCCTGCCATAAGTGTTATAAGGCGACATTAACGTGGGTCTCTGGAGAACATAGGTTTACAAGCTTGCAGGTGGAGACAGATCATGAGTCCCTCCCCCTCCCCCCCCCCCTTTTGCTTTTAAAAAGAAAATTACATTCTCGTGGGTTTGTTGCTTGTAAGAGTTTTCTCATGCTCGGTTTTGTGGCCTTATGGTATTTGGAGAAATGCATTTCTAAGTCGTGCCTAGGTGCGGAGGAGTTTGCATGCCTCCTGCCGCAAGTGTTATAATACAACATTAACGTGGGTCTCTGGAGAACGTAGGTTGCAAGCTTGTAGGTGGAGATAGATCTCGAGTCCCTCAACCCTTGTTGATTGTTGAGATTTTTGTGCTTAGCGGGGCTATTGATTTTTCTTCTACTAAATCCTTATTACGTTGTAGTAGGTTTGGTGGTGGATTGTGTCAGTAGTGGACATAATGCACGTGAGTGGCTATTATTTTTCTTGTAGTTGTGGGCTCTTTGCTTGTGTATTGAACCACTATACACAGGTACCTCTATGGGTTGTGATGGGCCAAAAGTGTCTTTGTCAAGAGCATAAAAATGGTTCCTGTGTTGCTTACCTAGTTGGATGGAAAGATGCTGCCCCTTCACTCTCATTTCATCCCTCTTGCCTGCCCTTGTGGTTGGTGTGAGGTGGCTTGGCATACGATGCATATGTCCACTTTCCTTGTGTCAGTGGTGCATGTGCACTGTTTGTGCTCTAGGATGTAGGACATTTTGTGGGGCAAGTTGGATGTGTGTGTCCTCTTAAATCCTTTGGTTGCGACTCATTGCACAAGAACGATAGATCGCCATTAATGTATGTAGCAGCATCACCCAATGCACAATTGGGAATGTGGTTAATGTAGTGCTTTGACGTCAAGAAGGAAAGTTTCATGGTCGATCCTGCCAGTAATTATATGCTTGTCTCAAAGATTAAGCCATGCATGTGTAAGTATGAACTAATTCAGACTGTGAAACTGTGAATGGCTCATTAAATCAGTTATAGTTTGTTTGATGGTATCTGCTACTCGGATAACTGTAGTAATTCTAGAGCGAACCTCGACTTTTGGAAGGGATGCATTTATTAGATAAATGGTCGATGCGGGCTCTGCCTGTTGATCTGATGATTTATGATAACTTGACGGATCGCATGGACTTTGTACCGAGGATGCATCATTCAAATTTCTGCCCTATCAACTTTCGATGGTAGGATAGTGGCCTACTATGGTGGTGATGGGTGATAGAGAATTAGGGTTCAATTCCAGAGAGGGAGCCTGAGAAATGGATACCACATCCAAGGAAGGCAGTAGGCACTCAAATTACCCAATACTGACACGAGGAGGTAGTGACAATAAATAACAATACCGGGCCCTTCGAGTCTAGTAATTGGAATGAGTACAATCTAAATCCCTTAACGAGGATCCTTTGGAGGGCAAGTCTATTGCCAACAGCCACGGTAATTCCACCTCCAATACTGAATATTTAAGTTGTTGCAGTTAAAAAGCTCGTAGTTGGACTTTGGGATGGGTTGATCAGTCCGCCTTCTTAGTGTAAATCAAAAGCAGTCTCGGTTGCAAGCTTACCCACCTCTGAAGGGCACCAAAACCAGAATCTCCTTCTCCACTCTAGTTGAACTGAGCCAAATCAACCTCTAAAGGGTACCAAAATCATCTCGTCCCTTCTGTCGGTGATGCGATCCTAACCTTAATTGGCTGGGTCGTGCCTCCGGCACTGTTTCTTTGAAGAAATTAGAGTGCTCAAAGCAAGCCTACACTCTGGATACATTAGCATGGGATAACATCATAGGATTTTGTTCCTATTACGTTGGCCTTTGGGATCGGAGTAATGATTAACAGGGACAGCCGGGGGCATTCGTATTTCATAGTCAGAGGTGAAATTCTTAGATTTATGAAAGATGAACAACTACCAAAGCATTTGCCAAGGATGTTTTCATTAATCAAGAATGAAAGTTGGGGGCTCAAAAATGATCAGATACCGTCCTAGTCTCAACCATAAACGATGCCGACTAAGGATCGACAGATGTTGCTTTTAGGACTCCACCGGCACCTTATGAGAAATCAAAGTTTTTAGGTTCTGGGGGGAGTATGGTCGCAAGGCTGAAACTAAAAGGAATTGACGGAAGGTCACCACCAGGAGTGGAGCCTGCGGCTTAATTTGACTCAACACAGGGAAACTTACCAGGTCCAGACATAGTAAGGATTGACAGACTGAGAGCTCTTTCTTGATTCTATGGGTGGTGGTGCATGGCTGTTCTTAGTTGGTGGAGTGATTTGTCTGGTTAATTCAGTTAACGAACAAGACCTCAGCCTACTAACTAGCTATATGGAGGTGACCCTCCACGGCCAGCTTCTTAGAGGGACTACAGATGTTTAGGCCATGGAAGTTTGAGGCAATAATAGGTCTGTGATGCCATTAGATGTTCTGGGCCACACGTGCCCCACACTGATGTATTCAATGAGTCTATAGCCTGGGTTGACGGGCTCGGGTAATCTTTGAAAATTTCATCGTGATGGGGATAGATCATTGCAATTGTTGGTCTTCAATGAGGAATTCCTAGTAAGCGCGAGTTTTCAGCTCGTGTTGACTACTTCCCTGCCCTTTGTACACACCGCCCGTCACTCCTACTGATTGAATGGTCCGGTGAAGTATTCGGATCGTGGGGACGTGGGTGGTTTACCACCATCGACATCACGAGAAGTCCACTGAACCTTATCATTTAGAGGAAGGAGAAGTCATAACAAGGTTTTCGTAGGTGAACCTACGGAATGATCATTGTCAATACCTGCCCAGTAAGACCCGTGAACATGTTACGTTACGTGATCAAGGTAGGTCATGGGAGCATGAGCTCCTTCCTTCCCGACCCTTGTAAAAGGTCCACCTACGATCCTTCGTAGCATTCGACCCAAACACAACCACCGGCACAGTCGACGCCAAGGAACTCACAATGGAAAGGACATGACATCATTGCGCCTTTGGTGTGGTGTGGTCATCCTAGATCCAAATCTTATCTTAACGACTCTGGGCAACATATATCTCGGCTTTTGCATCAAAGAAAAACGTAGTGAAATGTGATACTTAGTGTGAATTGTAGAATCCCGTGAACCATCGCGTCTTTGAACACAAGTTGTGCCCTAGGCCATTGGGCTGAGGGCACGCCTGCCTAGGCATCACGAGTCTTGTTGCCCCATCTCCTTTGCCCCTTGTGGTGGTGGTGTGGAGCAAAGATTGGCCCCCCGTGTCTCTGTTAGAGGTGCGGTCGGCCCAAAGTCAAGGGCCCCTTGTGTGGCAAGCATCACGATGAGTGGTGGTTTGAGCCACTTTGCCATTGTTCGGACATCGTGTGCGTGTTCTGCTCCCATTGGGCACTGGTGACCTTGATTGCCATTCGATGGCATTTCAACTATGACCCCAGGTCAGGCGGGGCTACCCACTTAGTTTAAGCATATCAATAAGCGGAGGACAAGAAACTTACGAGGATTCCCTTAATAATGCCGAGCAAATCGGGAAGAGCCCAGCTGGAGAATCGGGTGGCTTT
>CM040961.1:76219478-76221978 GCA_022985045.1 Macadamia tetraphylla
GGCACATCTATTAAAAGATAACGCAGGTGTCCTAAGATGAGCTCAATGAGAACAAAAATCTTGAGTGGAACAAAAGGGTAAAAGCTTATTTGATTCTGATTTCCAGTACAAATACAAACAGTGAAAGCGTGGCCTATCGATCCTTTAGACCTTTAGAATTTGGAGCTAGAGGTGTCAGAAAAGTTACCACTGGGATAACTGGTGTGTGGCAGCCAAGCCTTCATAGCGACATTTCTTTTTTATCCTTCAATGTCGGCTCTTCCTATTATTACGAAGCAGAATTAGCCAAGTGTTGGATTGTTCACCCACCAATAGGGAACGTGAGCTAGGTTTAGACTGTCGTGAGATAGGTTAGTTTTACCCTACTGATGACCGTGTCACGATAGTAATTCATCCTAGTATGAGAGGAACCATTGATTCACACAATTGGTCATCATCCTTGGTTGAAAAGCCAGTGGCGCAAAGCTGCCGTGTGCTGGATTATGACTGAAAGCCTCTAAGTCATAATCTAGGCTAAAGAAGCGATGCATGTGCCCGTTGCCCATTTACAAACCCACAGTAGGGGCCCTCCACTCCTCAGAGGCACGTGTCATTGGCTAAGCCCCCACAGTGGATGTGTTGTGTGGGCTGCCTTGAAGCATAATTCCTGTCAGTCGATTTGTAGAATCCTTTGCAGATGACTTAAATATGTGATGGGGTATTGTAAGTGGTAGAGTGGCCTTGCTGCCACGATCCACTTAGATTCAGCCCCATGTCGCATCGATTCGTCCCCCCATATTTTTGCCCTTTTCTTTCCCCCCAAATCTTTCTATTTCTACCCCCACACCCTCCTGAGGCTAGGATTGCCCACGCGTGGCCCCAGGTATGCACCTAAGTGTTAACTGCCCCAATGGTTGCCTGACTTTCGGCAACGGATATCTTGGCTGTTGCACAGATGAAGAACATAGTGAAATGCAATACTTGGTGTGAATTACAAAATCCCGTTAACCATCGAGTCTTTAAACGCAAGTTGCGCCCTAGGCCATTGCGCTGAGGACATTCCTGCCTGGGCGTCACGGGTTATGTTGCCCCACCTCCTTTGCCCTTTGTGGTGGTGGTGCAGAGCGAAGATTGGCCCCCTATATCTGTTTGAGGTGCGGTCGGCCCAAAGTCAAGGGCCCCTTGTGTGGCAAGCGTCACGATGAGTGGTGGTTGGGCCACTTTGCCATTGTTCGGACATTATGTGCGTGTTCTGCTCCCATTGGGATCTGGTGACCCTGATTGCCATTCGATGGCATTTCGACTGCGACCCCAGGTCAGGCAGGGCTACCCCCTGAGTTTAAGCATATCAATAAACGGAGGACAAGAAACTTACGAGGATTACCTTAATAACGACGAGCGAACCGAGAAGAGCCCAGCTTGAGAATCGGGTAGATTTGTCGTTCAAATTGGAGTCTATAGAAGCGTCCTTAGTGGCAAACCGGGCCCAAGTCCCAAGGAAAAGGGCATAAGAGAGAGTGAGAGCCCCATCATGTCTGGACCCTGTCGCACCACGAGGCTCTGTCGGCGAGTCGGGTTGTTTGGGAATGCAGCCCCAATTGGGTGGTAAATTTCGTCCAAGGAAAAATATGGGCGAGAGACCGATAGCGAACACGTACCACGAGGGAAAGATATAAAGGACTTTGAAAAGAGAGTCAAAGAGTGCTTGAAATTATCGGGAGGGAAGTGGCTGGGGGCCAATGATGCATCTCGATCGGATGCGAAACGGTTAATAGTCGGTCCGTCGCTTAACTCGAGGCATGGACTGATGTGGATTGTGGCGGCATCCCAAGCCTGGGTTGTCATATTATGCCTAAGGAGATGTCATCACCACGATCATGGTAGGCAGCGTGTGCCCCGATGGTGTGCCTATTGGCAATTGCATACTCTGGGCATCGGCCTGTCGGGCTCCTCATTCGACCTGTCTTGAAACATAGACCAAGGAGTCTGACATGTATACGAGCCAACGGGCGAGTAAAACCGGTAAGGCATAAGGAAGTTGACTGGTGGGATCCCCTTATGGGTTGCACCACCGACCGACCTTGATCTTCTATGAAGGGTTCGAGTGAGAGCATACCTGTCGGGACCCGAAAGATGGTGAACTATGCCTGAGCGGGGCGAAGCCAGAGGAAACTCTGGTGGAGACCAGCAGCGATATTGACATGCAAATCATTTGTCTGACTTGGGTATAGGAGCGAAAGACTAATCGAACCGTCTTGTAGCTGGTTCCCCTGAAGTTTCCCTCAGGATAGCTAGAGCCCGCGGGTGAGTTCTATCGGGTAAAGCCAATGATTAGAGGGTTCTGCTTCATTGAGCCACACCATGGAATCGAGAGCTCCAATTGGGCCATTTTTTGTAAGTAGAACTGGCGATGCGAGATGAACCGAAAGCCAGGTTATGGTGCCGGATTACTCGCTAACCTAGAACCCACAAAGGGTGTTGGTCGATTAAGACAATAGGACGGTGGTCATGGAAGTCAAAA
>CM040961.1:76224478-76266978 GCA_022985045.1 Macadamia tetraphylla
TCAACTAAGAAGGTGGGAATCTTCTAGTTTCCTCCCCAACCGTTGGATGGAGAACATTTGTAAATATCTTAGCCATCCATTGTAACTTGGGGTGCCTACAAATAGGTGTTATCTCATTTGGCAAAGACACTCACCAATGACCAACCAAGAGTGTTCAACCGAGCAAGTGAGTTCTCAAGCCTTGTACTCAAGAGCTCTCTAGTGCAATACAAGTTCATTCTTCTCAAACTCACTCTTGTGTTCACTTCTTCTCTTCCCAAGTCCCTTAAGGAGGGGGGTTGGCTGACATAGTGCTAGTGGGAGTACTAAGAGCTGGCGCGGTCTCTTAGAAAGGTCTAAGGCTTTGACAGTTTTGGTATCAGAGCTTCGATTTTGAGGGAGCCAAGCTTGTGGGATAGGAGATCGGTGAGCTAAGACTGTGGAATAGAGACCAACACCTACACAAGTAAGCAAAGGAGTGAAGGCAAGTCCGTTGACTTTGGTGTTGCTATGGGCCCTCGCTTAGCTCGAGGGGAGCAAGTATTTGCCGAGGCGAAGTGGTGCCTCAATGTTACAGAGTAAAATGGGGAGGAGCTCAAAGGCCATGTGGAGCTCTGGGAGGAGCTTGATGGCCAGATGGGGGAGCTCAAGGGGTCCCTCCAAGGTGCTCTCAACACCATAGTAAGTAACCAAGAGGAGATGGATACCACATTCAAGGCTCAAGTATGCAAAGGGGTTGGATAAGGTGGAAGCTCGTATTGGAGAAGAAGTATGGGATGAGTAGAAGGACAGTGGCGAGGGAAGCCACTACCTCTCATAACATGTCTAAAGGAGAGGCACTAAGGCACAAGCGTGATAAGAGGAATCGGTTCAAGCCTAGAGACAAGTGATTCCTTTGTGATGAGCTACATTGGTTTAGGGATTGCCCCCAGGAGGAAAGCTCTTAGTGCCCTACTAGAGGAAGAGGGCCAAGCGAAGAGCCACCTTGCATGGGGTCCCCAATGCAGCGTGGTGCCACCAGGGCCAAGATAGGGGTTAAGGCCCTTAACTCTTAAAAGGGGTTGATGTGTGCAAAAGTGTACATCAATGGGAAGCCCACACAGGAAAAGGTAGATACAGGAGCCACACACAACCTTGCCTTGACGGAGGAGGCAAAGGAACTTGGACCAAGGGCGTCCAAGGTGGAAGGGTGTCCTAAGGCTATCAACTCCAAAGAATACCCCATACATAATGTTGTTTGAGGAATCGAGACAAACCTTGGGACTAAAAGAGTTCTCCAACACCATCCAGGGGCTAGGTGCTTACTTTCCCTTGGACGGAAGGGTAAGACAAGGAGAATTTGGGAGCAAGCTATCCATGCCAAGAAGAGGAAGATGCAAACGAGAGAACAGAGACAACCAGACGACGTTGTAGGAGGCTCAAGTTATGTGACTACAACAAGAACCCCAATAGGCGTTACTCGCAAGAGGGAGGCTAATTTGGTTACTGATCCAATCATCCAGAGACCCAAACTATCTCCTTACGTGGAGTATTTAGTCAAGTGGAAGGGGCGACTACAGAGCGTGAGGAGATGGGAGACAACTGGCATGCTAAGAAGGCTCACGAATAAAAGTACCACAAGGAGGTTACAACCTGCCCAACATTGGCCCACGGGCCTAGCTCACCAAGCCCATGGACTTAGGCCATTGGGCTAAGTAAGGTCTAAGTTCTAGTGTTTTCTACAAAGGTGTAGTAACTCTAGATATTTTATTGTTGATATTTGTAGAAGATATTTATAGGAGATATTTTGGGAGAGATTTCTAGAACTCCGCTAAGGAGGTGGGAAACTTCTAGTTTCCTCCCCAACCGTTGGATGGAGGACATTTGTAAATATCTTAGCCATCCATTGTAACTTGGGTTCCTATAAATAGGTGTTGCCTCATTTGGCAAAGGCACTCACCAAGGACCAACCAAGCAAGTGAGTTCTCAAGCCTTGTACTCAGGAGTTCTCTAGTGCAATACAAGTTCATTCTTCTCAAGCTCACTCTTGTGGTCACTTCTTCTCTTCCCAAGTCCTTAAGGAGGGTGATTAGGCTGACTTTGTGCTAGTAGAAGTGCTTAGTGCCGGCACGGTTGCTTAGAAAGGTCTAAATCAGTAACAGCATGCACTTGAATGGCCCAAGTGTATGCCTACGCGTGCCCCCAACTGTTGACTACATGTGCCATGTGTGCACATTGAATGGCCACACAACACCCCAAGTATGGACTACATGTGCACATTGAATGGCCGCACAACACCCCAAGTATTGACTACATGTGGACATTGAATGCCCCAAGTGTTGCCTAACTGTGCCCATGCATACCCACAACTATTGCCTAATTGTGTACCCGAGTGTGCCTATGCATGCTCTTCAATGCCCCAAGTGTCGCCTCAAGTGTGCCTATACATGCCCCCAAGTGTTGAATAAGTGTGTCTACGCGTGCACCCAAGTGTAGCCCAAGTGTAGCCCAAGTGTCGCCTAATTGTGCTTTTGAATGCCCCAAATGTTGCCTAAGTGTGCTCTTGAATGCCGCAAGTGTGCACATATACGTACCCATGACTATGCCTACGCGTGCCCCCCTAAGTGTGCCTAAGTGCATATGAAGGCAGTGCAAAAGGCAGCAGTACTGCACGCATGGCTGCACAAGGTGCATACATGGTGGCATGCTGCCGCGCACTTGGCCACAATCAAGGCCTTACCGCACGGACATGGATGCAAGATATCGCATGCACTAGTGCAAGCATGGCTCCGCTACCCCGCACAAAGTTGTAGGCCAGCACGCACAACTATGAGCAAAGCTGCACTATCGTGAGCAGTGATCCAGGCATGGCTACACATGTCACGTGCATGATGGCAAGCTGTCTTACACACGACTGCACTACCGAGATGGCATGTGGTTTGCATGGCTTAACAAGGTGCAGGCTACCGCGTCCGTGGCCGCAAGCAAGGTTGTACCGCACGCACATGGATGCAGGCTATTGTGCTGCACTACATGTGGAAGGCAGCTGGCATGGCCGCACAAGGTGTAGGCATCACTATAGGCAAGGTTGCACTAGCGCGCGCAAGGCTGCTGGCGTGGTGGCAAGCTACGGCGCACATGGATGCGGGCATGGCTGCAATACCGCACACATGGTTGCACGCCACCTCGCGCACGGATGTGGCTAAGGCTCCACTATCGCGAGCATGGGTGTAGGCTACAGTGCGTACATGGCTAGGGGCAAGGGTGCACCACCACGCGTAAGGTGGTAGGAAAGGCTGCACAACCGCAAGCAAGGTGTCAGGCATGACCACAGATGGCTGTGGGCAATGGTGCAGGCTGCGCACTGGGCTGCTAGCCGGGCCGCACTTCCACGTACATGGCTATGACCATAGCTGCACATGCCCTACACAAGGTTGCTCGCATGGCCGCACATGCAGTGCCTAAGGTTACAGTCATGGCCGCACATGACACGCAGATGGCTGCACTGCCGCTCCCAAGGTTGTGTTCCTCACCGTACATACCGCGCGCTTGGCTGCACAAACACGCACAAGGTTACGGGCATGGCTGCACATGCTGTGCCCATGGCTGCCCTACCACTCGCAAGGTTGCGTTCGTTCCTACACACCGCCCTCCAGGTTGCATGCATGGCTGCATGTGCCGCGCCCATCACTGCCTTGCCGTGCGTATGGTTTTGGGAGTTACTGGACATGCCGCGCACAAGGTTGCAGGCATGGCTACACCACCATGCGTAAGGTTGCATTACGTGGTTGCACATGCTGTGCGCATGGCTGCACTACCGCGTGCAAGTTCATGAGTATGGCTGCCCATGCAGCGATCATGATGGCTAGCATGGCCGCACATGCCACGGGCATTTCAGCACATGGCTCACGTAAGGTTGCAGGCATTACTGCACTTCCATGCCCACGTCTGTAGTCCACTGTGCACATAGCCGCACGCACATAGATTGCACATGGGTGCTGCCGTGGCCCCCATGGCTCATACAACAGAGGCTCCTTTGGGGCCTTCGGCTGCACACGAGGCACCGACTACTGCACACGTCAAGGCCATGCCACACAACCTAGTTTGAGTCTTTAAGTCATGTTGTGCAAAACATCCCTTTGGGTTAGAAAATCCCTGCAATTGGCTATTTGGCACTCAAAGTACAATCATTTTCACTTAAACCCCGTATTTCCATTTTTTTTGGGTATTTTTCATAATGTTTCAATCATAAGATATTAGAAAATATCAGAATATGTTGGAATGGTCCAATATCTTTTCAAAACTTTCTATCAACCTTTGGAAGACATCTAAAATTTAGTTTTTAGAAAAATACATTAAAATGAAATTTTCATAGTTTTTTTAATTTAATATGATTTTAATATTAAAAAATTAATAAACAAATAAATATTTATTAGAAAACTATGATTTTTATATGAAAATAATCTTTAGATTTTTCTCTAATTTCGTACCAAGTTCATTTGATTTGGATATTTGAAGCTCAAAAAATAGCCCGGTATATTTTTTAGGAGGGTCATACCTCCTTCTGGAAAGGGGCAAAGAGCATAAGAGCTACCTTGAGAGAGGGAGGTGCCACTCTCCTCGGGTGGTTTCCAAGGGGACACAAAGCGAGGCACCAGACAATGAGCAGGCATAGTAAGCAAACCCAAAAGACCCATGGCATAGGAAAAATTATGAAATGGCACGTCGGTTTCGATGAGTGGCCCTTGGTGTGCATCTAGGCCTGCCACTGTGTGCTGCTGGACATGCATGGCTGCCTGCCTTATGCTGCCATGACCCCACAGCTACTGTCACGTGTGCCAGTCGCGGCACTGCATGCCCAACAAAGGTGCACGTCCTTCCAAATGGTCAGCCCTTCTATTGCACACCATTGCCTGCAACCATGTACTGCTGGGCACGCATGGCTCCCTACCTTCCGCTGCCATGCCCCCACACTTACTGCCACAAGTGTCCATAGTTGCATAGTATTTTCAAGAGAGCCATGGCATTTGAAAACAAGTAAATGACCAATGCATCCAGATGTTCAGCCCCTCTGCCGCACACTACTGCCTGCCACCCTGGGCAGTTGGGTGCGCAAGGGCTCCTACCTTGTGCTGTCATGCCCCCACAGCTGCTGCTAGATGCACCCATAGCCATATGGCATGCTCAAGATAGGCCTGGCATGTGAAAATCACCATCAAGGCACGTTGGTTCTGATGATTGCCTTTGATGTGCGCTATGGCCTACCATGGCGTGCTGTTGGGCATGCATGGCTGCCTGCATAGCTGCTACCACATACGCTGGTAGCCACCCAGCATGCCCAAGAGTTGCATGGCATGTGAAGGGCAGCAACATGGCATGATCGTCAGGATGATTAGCCCCTTGTTTTGCACCTTGGCCGACCAATGTGTGCTGGTGCGTTTGCATGGCTGCCTGCACACTACACCTACACCCTCACCGTAGCCTGCTGTTATTTTTCCTAGTGTCTATACAGCATGCCCAAGAGAGTCATGGCCTGTGAAAAATGTGGAAATGACGTGTTGGCCCCGTTGATTAATCCCATCTAAGGCACCATGGTAGTTTGACTTGCTTTGCTTCCTGCCATGTGTAGTAGTGCTAGTGCCACTTTCTGTGAGCATGGCCGTAGTCACGCATTTCCACCCCTTTGTGCTCTTTGGTTTGTCGTCATATGTAGGTCATGGTGCAAGGGGTGGGTTGTTGTCTACATTGACATGCCCAATTAATGGGTTTCACATAATCATTGGTCAAGTCAATGTGCACAACAAATATTTGGTTGGTCCCTCCCCCTCATCCCATTGTTTTTTCTTTAATTACATTATCGTGGATTTGTTGCTTGCAAGGGTTTTTTTATACTCGGTTTTGTGGCCTATGCTATTTGGAGAAGTGCATTTCTAAGCCTAGGTGTGGAGGTGTTTGCATGCCTTTTGCCGCCAGTGTTATAATACGACATTAACGTGGGTCTCTGGAGAAGATAGGTTGCAAGCTTACAGGTGGAGATAGATCATGAGTCCCTCCCCCCTCCTTGCTTTTTAAAATAATTTATATTCTCGTGGGTATGTTGCTTGCAAGAGTTCTGTCATGCTCGGTTTTGTGGCCTTTGTTATTTGGAGGAATGCATTTCTAAGTCGCGCCTAGGTGCAAAGGTGTTTGCATGCCTCCTGCTGCAAGTGTTATAATGTGACATTAACGTGGGTCTCTGGAGAACATAGGTTTGCAAGCTTGCATGTGGAGACAGATCACAAGCCCCTCCCCCTACCCCTCCCCCCTTATGTTTTTAAAAAGAAAATTGCATTCTCGTGGGTTTGTTGCTTGTAAGAGTTTTCTCATGCTTGGTTTTGTGACCTTATGGTATTTGGAGAAATATATTTCTAAGTCGTGCCTAGGTGTGGAGGTGTTTGCATGCCTCCTACCGTAAGTGTTATAATACAACATTAACGTGGGTCTCTTCCCACATGGAGACAAATCACATGTCCCTTCCCCCCTCCCCTTGTTCTTTTAAAAAATTTGCATTATCGTGGGTTTGTTGCTTGTAAGAGCTTTCTCATACTCAGTCTTGTGGCCTTTGCTATTTGGAGAAGTGCGTTTCTAAGTCATACCTAGGTGCAGAGGTGTTTGCATGTCTCCTGCCGCAAGTATTATAATACGACATTAACGTGGGTCTCTGGAGAACGTAGGTTGCAAGCTTGTAAGTGGAGATAGATCTCGAGTCTCTTGACCCTTGTTGATTGTTGAGATTTTCGTGCTTAGCGGGGCTATTGATTTTTCTTCTACCAAATCCTTATTACGTTGTAGTCGGTTTGGTGGTGGATTGTGTTGGTAGTGGACGTAATGCACGTGAGTGGCTATTATTTTTCTTGTGGTTGTGTGCTCTTTGCTTGTGTATTGAACCACTATGCACAGATACCTCTATGGGTTGCGATGGGCCTAAAGTGTCTTTGTCAAGAGCATGAAAATGGTTCCTGTGTTGCTTACCTGGTTGGATGGAAAGATGCTGCCCCTTCACTCTCATTTCCTCCCTCTTGCCTGCCCTTGTGGTTGGTGTGAGGTGGCTTGGCATATGATGCATATGTCCACTTTCTTTGTGTCAGTGGTGCATGTGCACTGTTTGCGCTCTAGGATGCGAGACATTTTGTGGGGCAAGTTGGATGTTTGTGTCCTCTTGAATCCTTTGGTTGCGACTCATTGCACAAGAATGATAGACCACCATTAATGTATTGAGCAGCATCACCCGATGCACAATTAGGGAGGTGGTTCATGGAGTGCTTTGGAATCGAGAAGGAAAGCTACCTGGTTGATCCTGCCAGTAGTCATATGCTTGTCTCAAAGATTAAGCCATGCATGTATAAGTATGAACTAATTCAGATATAGTTTCTTTGATGGTATCTGCTACTTGGATAACCATAGCAATTCTAGAGATAATACGTGCACCGAACGCTGACTTTTGGAAGGGATGCATTTATTAGATAAAAGGTCGACGCGGACTCTACCCGTTGCTCTGATGATTCTTGATAACTAGACGGATCGCATGGCGTTTGTGCCAACGACGCATCATTTAAATTTCAGCCCTATTAACTTTTGATGGTAGGATAGTGGCCTATTATGGTGGTGATGGGTGACGGAGAATTAGGGTTCGATTCCGGAGAGGGAGCCTAAGAAATGGCTACCACATCCAACGAAGGCAGTAGGCGCATAAATTACCCAATCCTGACACGGGGAGGTAGTGACAATAAATATCAATACCGGGCTCTTCGAGTCTGGTAATTGGAATGAGTACAATCTGAATCCCTTAACAAGGATCCATTGGAGGGCAAGTCTAGTGCCAGTAGTCGTGGTTATTCCAGCTCCAATAGTATATATTTAAGTTGTTATAGTTAAAAATCTCATAGTTGGACTTTGGGATGGGTCGATCGGTCCACCTCACGGTGTGTACCAATCGTCTCGTCCCTTCTGTCAGCGATGCGCTCCTGGCCTTAATTGGCCAGGTCATACCTCCGTCGCTATTACTTTGAACAAATTAAAGTGCTCAAAGCAAGCCTACGCTCTGGATACATTAGCATGGGATAACATCATAGGATTACGGTCCTATTGCGTTGGCCTTTGGGATCGGAGTAATGATTAATAGGGACAGTTGGGGGCATTCGTATTTCATAGTCAGAGGTGAAATTCTTGGATTTATGAAAGATAAACCACTACGAAAGCATTTGCCAAGGATGTTTTCATTAATCAGGAATGAAAGTTGGGGGCTCGAAGATGATCAGATACCGTCCAAGTCTCAACCATAAATGATGTAGACCAGGGATCGATGGATGTTGGTTTTAGGACTCCATCGGCAACTTATGAGAAGTCAAAGTTTTTGGGTTTCGGGGGAGTATGTCGCAAGGCTAAAACTTAAAGGAATTGACGGAAGGGCACCACCAAGAGTGGAGCCTACGGCTTAATTTGACTCAACACGAGGAAACTTACCAGGTCCAGACATAGTAAGGTTAACAGACTGAGAGCTCTTTCTTGATTCTATGGGTGGTGGTGTATGGCCGTTCTTAGTTGGTGGAGTGATTTGTTTGGTTAATTTCGTTAACAAATGAGACCTCAGCCTGCTAACTAGCTATGTGGAGATGACCCTCCACGGCTAGCTTCTTAGAGGGACTATGGCTGTTTAGGCCACGAAAGTTTGAGGTAATAATAGGTCTGTGATGCCCTTTGATGTTCTGGGCGGCACGCACGTTACACTGATGTATTCAACGAGTCTATGGCCTTGGCCGACGGGCCTGAGTAATCTTTGAAAATTTTATCATGATGGGGATAGATCATTGCAATTGTTGGTCTTCAATGAGGAATTCCTAGTAAGAGTGAGTGATCAGCTCACGTTGACTACATCCCTACCCTTTGTACACACCGCCCGTCGCTCCTATCGATTGAATGGTCTGGTGAAGTGTTCAGATTGTAGTGACATGGGTGGTTCACCACCGTCGACATCGTGAGAAGTCCACTGAACCTTATCATTTAGAGGAAGGAAAAGTCATAACAAGGTTTTTGTAGGTGAACCTTCGGAAGGATCATTGTCGATACCTGCCCAATGAGACCTATGAACATGTTGCGTTGCGCGATCAAGGTAAGGCATGGGAGCGTGAGCTCCTTCCTTCCCAACCCTTGTAAAAGGTCGGCCTGTGATCATTCATAGCATTCAACCCAAACACAACCACCAGTGCAGTCTGCGCCAAAGAACTCATAACAGAAAGGACATGACATCATTGCACCTTTGGTGTGGTGTGGTTATCCTAGATCCGAATCTTATCTTAACGACTCTCGGCAATGGATATCTTGGCTCTTGCATCAGTGAAGAACGTAGCGAAATGTGATACTTGGTGCGAATTACAGAATCCTATGAACCATCGAGTCTTTGAACGTAAGTTACGCACTAGGCCATCGAGCTGAGGGCACGCTTGCCTGGGCGTCACACGTCATGTTGTCCCACCTACTTTGCCCCTTATGGTGGTGGTGCGGAGTGAAGATTGGCCCGTGTCTCTGTTTGAGGTGTGGTTGGCCCAAAATCAAGGGCCCCTTGTGTGGCAAGTGTCACAATGAGTGGTGGTTCGAGCCACTTTGCCATTATTCAGACATTATGTGCTTGTTCTGCTCCCATTGGGCTCTGGTGACCCTGATTTCCATTCGATGGAATTTCGACTGCGACCCCAGGTCAGGCGGGGCTACCTGCTTAGTTTAAGCATATCAATAAGCAGAGGATAAGAAACTTACGAGGATTCCCTTAGTAACGGTGAGAGAACCGGGAAGAGCCCAGCTTGAGAATCGGGCGGCTTTGTCGTTCCAATTTTTGTCTGTAGAAGCGTCCTCAGCGATGGACCAGGCGCAAGTCCCTTGGAAGGGGGCACCAGAGGGGGTAAGAACCCCATCATGTCCAGACCCTGTCGCACCATGAGGTGCTATCGGTGAGTCGGGTTGTTTGGGAATGTAACCCAATTGGCCGGTAAATTCGATCCAAGGCTAAATATGGGCGAAGACCGATAGTGAACAAGTACCACGAGGGAAAGATGAAAAGGACTTTGAAAAGAGAGTCAGAGAGTGCTTGCAATTATCAGTAGGGAAGCATATGGGGGCCAGTAATGCATATTGGACGGATGCGAAATGGTTAATAGCCAGTCCACCGCTCGACTCGGGGCATGGACCAATGTGGATTGCGACGGCGTCCCAAGCCTGGGTTGTCACTTTACACCTGAGGAGATGTCATCGCCGTGATCATGGTAGGCAGCGTGTGCCTCAATGGTGTGCCTATTGGCAACTACATGCTCTAGGCATTGACCTATTGGGCTCCCCATTCGACCCATCTTGAAACACGGACCAAGGAGTCTGACATGTGTGCGAGTCAACAGGTGAGTAAAACCCGTAAGGCATAAGGATCCCCTTGTGGGTTGCACCACTGATTAACCTTGATCTTCTATGAAGGGTTCGAGTGAGAGCATACCTATCGGGACCTAAAAGATGGTGAACTATGCCTGAGCAGGACGAAACCAGAGGAATCTCTGGTGGAGGCCTATAGCGATATTGACATGCAAATCATTCGTCTGACTTGGGTATAGGGGTGAAAGACTAATCGAATTGTCTAGTAGCTAGTTCCCTCCGAAGTTTCCCTCAGGATAGCTGGAGCCCACGGGTGAGTTCTATCGGGTAAAGCTAATGGTTAGCGGCATCGTGGGCACAATGTCGTCGACCTATTCTCAAACTTTAAATAGGTAGGACGGCGTGGCTTCTTCGTTGAGCAGCGCCATGGCATCAAGAGCTCCTAGTGGGCCATTTTTGGTAAGCAGAACTAGCGATGCGGGATGAACCGAAAGTCGGGTTATGGTGTCGGATTACACAGTAACCTAGAACCCACAAAGGGAGTTGGTCGATTAAGACAGCAGAACGGTGGTCATAGAAGTTGAAATCTGCTAAGGAGTGTGTAACAACTCACCTGCCGAATCAACTAGCCCCGAAAATGGATGGCTCTAAAGATCACAACCTATACCCGGATGTCGGGGCAACTACTAGGCCCCAATAAGTAAGAGGGCATGGCGATCACTGTAAAACCTGGGGCATGAGCCCCAGCGGAGCGGCCTTCGGTGCAGATCTTGGTGGTAGTAGCAAATATTCAAATGAGAACTTTGAAGGCTGAAGAGGGGAAAGGTTCCATATGTACAACACTTGCACATGGGTTAGTCAATCCTAAGGGACAGGGGAAGCCCGTCAGAGAGCATGTATGTACATATGCTCTGAAAGGGAATTGGGTTAAAATTCCTGAACCGGGACGTGGCGGTTGACGGCAACGTTAGGAAGTCCGGAGACGTCAACGGGGGCCTCGGGAAGAGTTATCTTTTCTATTTAACAGCCTGCACACCCTAGGAATGGCTCAGCCGGAGGTTGGGTCCAGCGGTAGAAAGAGCACCGCACATCGCATGGTGTCTAGTGTGCCCTTGAAGGCCCTTAAAAATCCAAAGGACCGAGTGCCGACCACACCCGATCGTACTCATAACCGCATCAGGTCTCCAAGGTGAACAACCTCTGGTCGATGGAACAATGTAGGAAAGGGAAGTTGACAAAATGGATCCGCAACCTCGAGAAAAGGATTGGCTTTGAGGGCTAGGCACAGGGGTCCCAGTCCCAAACCCGTCAGTTGTTGGCGGACTGCTCGAGTTGCTTTCACGGCGAGAGAGAGTCACCATTTGTCGGTTAGGGGACTGACTGGGAATGGCCCCCTCCGGGGCCTTCCCCGGGAGTCGAACAATCAACTCAGAATTAGTACGGACAAGGGGAATCTGACTGTTTAATTAAAACAAAGCATTGCGATGGTCCCTATGGATGCTCACGTAATGTGATTTCTGCCCCGTGCTCTAAATGTCAAAGTGAAGAAATTCAACCAAGCATGGGTAAATGGCGAGGGTAACTATGACTCTCTTAAGGTAGCCAAATGCCTCATCATCTAATTAGTGACACGCATGAATGGATTAAAGAGATTCCCACTATCCCTGTCTACTATCTAGCGAAACCACAACCAAGGGAACGGGCTTGGCAGAATCAGCGGAGAAAGAAGAACCTGTTGAGCATGACTCTAGTCTGACTTTGTGAAATGACTTGAGAGGTATAGGATAAGTGGGAGTTGGAAACAGCGCAAGTGAAATACCACTACTTTTAACGTTATTTTACTTACTCTGTGAGTCAGAGGCGGGGCTCTGTCCCTCCTTTTGGACCCAAGGCCCACCTCGGTGGGGTGATCCAGGCAGAGGACATTGTCAGGTGGGGAGTTTGGATGGGGCGGCACATTTATTAAAAGATAACACAAGTGTCCTAAGATAATCTCAACGAGAACAGAAATCTCGTGTGGAACAAAAGGGAAAAAGCTCGTTTGATTCTGATTTCCAGTATGAATACGAATCATGAAATCATATCCTATTGATCCTTTAGACCTTCAGAATTTGAAGCTAAAGGTGTCAGAAAAGTTACCACAGGGATAATTGGCTTGTGGCAGCCAAGCATTCATAGCGACGTTACTTTTTTATCCTTCGATGTTGGCTCTTCCTATCATTACAAAGTAGAATTCATTAAGTGTTGGATTGTTCACCCACCAATAGGAAACGTGAGCTGGGTTTAGATCATCATGAGATAGGTTAGTTTTACTCTACTGATGACAGTGTCGCGATAGTAATTCAACCTAGTATGAGAGGAATCGTTGATTCGCACTATTGGTCATTGCGCTTGGTTGAAAAGCCAGTGGCATGAAGCTGCAGTGTGTTGGATAATGACTGAATGCCTCTAAGTCAGAATCCAGGCTAAAGAAGCGACACCTGTGCTCGTCGCTCGTTTTCCACCCGCAGTAGGGGCCCTCCGACCCCCAGAGGCACATATCGTTGGCCAAGCCCCCGTAGTGGACTTGTTGTGTGGGCTGTCTTGAAGCATAATTCCTATTGGGCTATGGGTGGAATCCTTTGCAGATGACTTAAATATGCGATGGGGTATTGTAAGTGGCAGAGTGTCCTTACTGCCACAATCCACTGAGATTCAGCCCCGTGTCGCATCGATTCATCCCCCCATCTTTTTCCCCTTTTCTTTCCCCCTAAATCTTTCTAATTCTACCCCCACACCCTCCCGAAGCTAGGATTGTCCACGCGCGGCCCCAAGTATGCCCCTAAGTGTTAACTACCACAACGGTTGCCTGAGTATAGTTATGCGTGTTGCCCAAGTGAAGTGTGCCTATGCATGCACATTGAGTGCCACTAAGTGTACACGTTGTCGTGACCTACCCAACATAGGCCCATGGACTTAGGCCATTGGGCTAAGTAAGGTGCAAGTTCTAGAGTTTTCTACAAAGGTGTAGTAACTCTAGTTATTTTATTGTAGATATTTGTAGAAGACATTTATAGGAGATATTTTGGGAGAGATTTCTAGAGTTCTCCACTAAGGAGGTGGGAAGCTTCTAGTTTCCTCTCCAACCGTTGGATGGAGGACATTTGTAAATATCTTAGCCATCCATTGTAACTTGGGGTGCCTATAAATAGGTGTTGCCTCATTTGGCAAAGGCACTCACCAAGGACCAACCAAGAGTGTTCAACCAAGCAAGTGCATTCGCAAGCCTTGTACTCAAGGGCTCTCTAGTGTAATACAAGTTCATTCTTCTCAAACTCACTCTTATGTTCACTTCTTCTCTTCCTAAGTCCCTTAAGGAGGGTGGTTAGGCTGACTTAGTGCTAGTGGGAGTGCTAAGAGCTGGCGTGGTTGCTTAGAAAGGTCTAAAGCCCTGACAACATGCTCTTGAATGGCCCAAGTGTGTGCCTACGCGTGGCCCCAACTGTTGACTACATGTGCCCATGTGTGCACATGGAATGGCCGCACAACACCTCAAGTGTTGACTATATGGGCAGATTGAATGGCCCAAGTGTTTTCTAACTGTGCCCATGCATGCCCACAACTATTGCCTAAGTGTGCCACAAGTGTGCCTGTGCATGCTCTTGAATGCCCCAAGTGTCGCCTTAAGTGTGCCTATATGTGCCCCCATATGTTGAATAAGTGTGTCTATGCGTGCACCCAAGTGTAGCCCAAGTGTCGCCTAATTATGCTCTTGAATGCCCCAAATGTTTCCTAAGTGTGCTCTTGAATGCCGCAAGTATATACATCCCATGACTATGCCTATGCGTGCCCCCTAAGTGTGCCTAAGTGCATATGAAGGCAGTGCACAAGGTAGCAGTACTGCACACATGGCCGCACAAGGTGCATGCATGGTGGCAGGCTACCGCGCACTTGGCCTCAATCAAGGCCTTACGGCACGGACATGGATGCAAGCTGTCTCGCGCACAGGTGCAAGCATGGCTACGCTACCCCACACATGGTTGCAGGCCAGCATGTGCACAGCTGTGGGCAAGGCTGCTCTATTGCGCGCACGGCTTCAGGCATGGCTACACATGTTATGAGCATGATGGTGGCTGTCTTGCACACGGTTGCACTACCAAGCGCACATGTGGCTGGCTTGGCCTAACAAGGTGCAGGCTACCACGTGCATGGCCGCAAGCAAGACTGTACCACATGCACATGGATGCAGGCTATCGTGCATAGGTGCAGGCATGGTTGCACTACCGCGCGGAAGGTAGTTGGCATAGCCACACAAGGTGTAGGCATCGCTGCGGGCAAGGTTGCACTAGCGCACGCAAGGCTGCTGGCATGGTGGCATCCTATAGCGCACATGGATGCGGGCGTGGTTGCAGTACCGCACACATGGTTGCATGCCACCTTGCGTACAGATGCAGGTAAGGCTCCACTATCACGAGCATGGGTGTAGGCTATAACGCACATGGATGGGGGCAAGGGTGCACCACCACATGTAAGGTGGTAGACAACAACGCACATTGCAGCCGGAACGGGTGCACAAACACACATATGGTGGCAAGCACGATCGTACATGGCTACAGGCAATGGTGCAGGCGGGGCTACTGCCCGGGCGGCACTTCCATGCACATGGCTGGGACCAAGGCTGCACATGCCCTGAACAAGGTTGCATGCATGGCCGCACATGCCATGTGTAAGGTTACAAGCATGGCCGCACATGACATGCAGATGGCTGTACTGCAGCACCCAATGTTGCATTCCTCGCTGCACATGCCATGCGCTTGGCGGCACTAATGCATGAAAAGTTACGAGCATGGCCTCACAAGCAAGGTTGCGTACGTTGCTGTACACCACCCTCCAAGTTGCATGCATGGCTGCATGTGCCACGCCCATCGCTGCCTTTCCACGCACATGGTTTTGGGAGTTATCGGACGTGTGCACGAGGTTGCAGGCACGGTAGCACCACCACGTGCAAGGATACATTGAGTGGTCACACATGCCACGCCCATGGTTCCACTATTGCATGCAAGTTCACGGGCATGGCTGCCCATGTGGCGATCATGATGGCTGGCATGGCCGCACATGCCACGGGCATTTCAACACATGGCGTGCACAAGGTTGCAGGCATTGCTGCACTTCCATGCCCATGTCTGTAGTCCATCGTGCATATAGGCACACGCACATAGCTTGCACATGGGTGCTGCCGTGGTCCCCATGGCCCATGCAACAGAGGCTCCTTTACGGCCTTCGGCTATACACGAGGCACCGACTGCTACGCATGTCAAGGCCAAGCCCACACA
This sequence comes from Macadamia tetraphylla, assembly GCA_022985045.1. Taxonomy (NCBI): domain Eukaryota; kingdom Viridiplantae; phylum Streptophyta; class Magnoliopsida; order Proteales; family Proteaceae; genus Macadamia; species Macadamia tetraphylla. The sequence goes on from CM040961.1 coordinate 76,240,141, forward strand.
ACATAGTTTGGGTCTTTAAATCATGTTGTGCAAAACATCCCTTTAGGTTAGAAAAGCCTTGCAATTGGCTATTTGGCCCTCAAAGTACAATCATTTTCACTTAAACCCCGCATTTATATTTTTTTAGGTATTTTTTGTAATGTTTCAATCATAAAATATTATAAAATATCAAAATATGTTGGAATGATCCAATATCTGTTCAGAACATTCTATCAACCATTGGAAGACATCCAAAATTTAGTTTTCAGAAAAATACATTAAAATTTAGTTTTTTGAATTTAATATTAAAAAATTAATAAAAAAATAAATATATGTCAGAAAACTATTATTTTTATATGAAAATAATCTTTAGATTTTTTTCTAATCTCTTACCAAGTTTCATTTGATTTGGATATTTGAAGCTCAAAAAATGGTCCGGTATATTTTTTGGGGGGGTCATGTCTTCTTCTGGAAAGGGACAAAGAGCATAAAAGCTACCTTGAGGGATGGGGTGTCACTCTCCCCGGGTGGTTTCCGAGGGGCCGCATAGCAAGGCCCCAAAAAATGAGCGGGCATAGTAGGCAAACCCAAAAGACCCATGGCAAGGGAAAAAAAGTGAAATGGCACGTTGATTTTGATGAGTTGGCCTTTGGTGTGCGCCGAGGCCTTCCACTACGTGCGGCTGGAGGCGCATGGCTGCCTGCCTTATGTTACCATGACCCCACAGCTATTGTCACGTGTGCTAGTCACGGCACAACATACGTAACGAAGGTGCACGTCCTTGTGAATGGTCAGCCCTTCTATCACAGAACACTGCCCCCTTCTGCCGCACAACGTTGGCTGCCACCATGGGTCGCTAGGTGCACATGGAAGCCTGCCATGCACTGCCACACCCCCAATTCTACTGCCACATGTTCCCATCGACGCACAGCATGGGCAATAAAAGCATGGCATGTGAAAACATGTACATGGCACGTCCGTCCTGAAGGTCAGCCCCTCTATCGCACACAGTTGCCTGCCATTGTGTGCTGTTGGGTGTGCATGGCTACCTGCCTTAAGCTATCTTGCCTCCACATCTGGTGCCACATGCGTCTGTTGCCGTACAGCATGCCCAAGAGTGGCATGGCATATGCAAAACGCCTACATGGTACGTCAATTTCAAAGATTTGGCCCTTGGTGTGCGTTGCGACCTGCCATAGCATGCTGCTTGGCCCTCATGGTTGCCTACTGTATACCGGTATGCCTCGATAGCTACTGCCACCAGCGCTCATAGCTGTATAGGAATCCCAACAATGGCTTGGCATGTATGTGAAACTAGTACATGGCTCGTCTATCCAGATGGTTAGCCCATCTACTGCACACCACTCCCTACAACCGTGTGCTGCTAGGCGCATGGCTCCCTACCTTTCACTGCCATACCCCCACAGTTACTGCCATATGTGTCCATATCTGCATAGCATTTTCAAGAGAGGTATGGCATTTGAAAACAAGTAAATGGCCAATGCATCCCGATGTTCAGCCCCTCTGTCGCATACTGATGCCTGCCACCCTAGGCTGTTGGGTGTGCAAGGGTTCTTGCCTTGTGCTACCATGCCCCCACAGTTGCTGCCAAATGCACCCGAAGCCCCATAGCGTGCCTAAGATAGGCCTGGCATGTGAAAATCACCATCAAGGCACGCTGGTTTTGATGACTGCCTTTAATGTGCACTGTGGCCTGCCATGGCATGCTGCTAGGCGTGCATGGCTGCCTGTATAGCTACTGCCACATATGCCGGTAGCCACACAGCATGCCTAAGAGTTGCATGACATGTGAAGGACGGCAACCTGGCATGATGGTCTAGATGATTAGCCCCTTGTTTTGCACCTTGGCCGGCCAATGCGTGCTGGTGGGTTTGCATGGCTGCTTGCACACTACGCCTACACCCTCACCATGGCCTACTACCACTTTTGCTAGTTTTTGGATAGCATGCCCAAGAGAGTCATGGCATGTGAAAAATGTGGAAATGATGCATAGGCCCTATTGATTAATCCCATCTAGGCACCGTGGCAGTTTGACGTGCTTTGCTTCCTGCCATATGCAGTTGTGCTAGTGTCACTTTTTACAAGCGTGGCCGTAGTCACGCATTTCCACCCCTCTGTGCTCTTTGGTTTGTCATCATATATAGGTCATAGTGCAAGGGGTGGGCTGTTGTCTATATTGACATGCCCAATGAATGGGTTTCATGGAATCATTGGTGAATTACAGAATCCAGTGAACCATCGAGTCTTTGAACGCAAGTTGTACCCTAGGTTAGCGAGCTGAGGGCACGCCTGCCTGGGCATCACGCGTCATGTTGCCCCACCTCCTTTGCCCCTTGTAGTGGTGGTGTGGTGCGAAGATTGGCCCCCCGTGTCTCTGTTCGAGGTGCGATCGGCCCAAAGTCAAGGGCCCCTTGTGTGGCAAGCGTCACAATGAGTGGTGATTCGAGCCACTTTTCTATTGTTTGGACATCGTGTGCGTGTTCTGCTCCGATTGGGCTCTGGTGACCCTGATTTCCATTCGATGGCATTTCGACTATGACCCCAGGTCAGGCGGGGCTACCCGCTGAGTTTAAGCATATCAATATGTGGAGGATAAGAAACTTACGAGGATTCCCTCAGTAACAACGAGCGAACTGGGAAGAGCCCAGCTTGAGAATCGGGCGACTTTGTTGTTCGAATCATAGTCTATAGAAGCGTCCTTAGTGTTGGACCGGGTGCAAGTCCCCTGGAGGGGGCATCAGAGCGGGTGAGAGCCCCATCATGTTCAGACCCTATCGCACCATGAGGCACTGTCGACGAGTTGGGTTGTTTAGGAATGCAACCCTAATTGGGCGGTAAATTCCATCCAAGGCTAAATATGGGCGAGAGACCAGTAGGGAACAAGTACCGTGAAGGAATGATGAAAAGGACTTTGAAAAGAGAGTCAAAAAGTGCTTGAAATTGTCAAGAGAGAAGCAGATGGAGGCCAGTGGTGCATCTCGATCAGATGCAAAACGGTTAATAGTCGGTCCACCACTCGACTTAGGACGTGGATCGATCTAGATTGTGGCGGCGTCCCAAGCCCGGGTTATCACATTATGCACCTCGATGGCATGCCTATTGGCAACAGTATGCTCCGGGCATCGGCCTGTCGAGCTCCCCATTCGACCCGTCTTGAAACATGAACTAAGGAGTCTGACATGTGTATGAGTCAATGGGCGAGTAAAACCCATAAGCCGTAAAGAAGCTGACTGGTGGGATCCCCTTGTGGGTTGCACCACTGATTAACCTTGATCTTCTATGAAGGGTTCGAGTGAGAGCATACCTGTTGGGACCCGAAAGATGGTGAACAATGCCTGAGCGAGGCGAAGCCAGAGGAAACTCTAGTGGAGGCCCGTAGTGATATTGACATGTAAATCATTCATCTGACTTAGGTATAGGGGCAAAAGACTAATCAAACCGTCTAGTAGCTGGTTCCCTTTGAAGTCTCCCTTATGATAGCTGGAGCCTGCGGGTGAGTTCTATCAGGTAATGCCAATGATTAGAGGCATCGGGGGCACAACGCCCTTGACCTATTCTCAAACTTTAAATAGGTAGGACAGCGTGGCTATTTTATTGAGCCGTGCTATGGAATCGAGAGCTCTAAGTGGGCCATTTTTGGTAAGTAGAACTGGCGATGCGGGATGAACCAAAAGTCAGGTTATGGTGTCAGATTGCACACTAACCTAGAACCCACAAAGGGTGTTGGTCGATTAAGACAGTAGGACGGTGGTCATGAAAGTTGAAATCTACTAAGGAGTGTGTAACAACGCACCTATTGAATCAACTAGCCCCAAATTTGAATGGCGCTAAAGTGTGTAACCTATACCCAAACGTCGGGGCAACTGCCAGGCCCCGATGAGTAGGAGGGCAAGGCGGTTACCGTAAAATGTGGGGCGTGAGCCTGGGCGGAGCGACCGTCAGTGCAGATCTTGGTGGAAGTAGCAAATATTCAAATGAGAACTTTGAAGGCCGAAGAGGGGAAAGGTTCCATGTGAACGACACTTGCACATGGTCAGTCAATCCTAAGGGATGGGGGAAGCCCGTCAGAGAGCATGTATGCGCATGTGCTCCGAAAGGGAATCGAGTTAAAATTCCCAAACCGGGATGTGGCGGTTGATGGTAATGTTAGGAAGTCTAGAGACATTGGCTGGGGCCTCGGGAAGAGCTATCTTTTACATTTAACACCGCCCACCAAGAGCAGCTCGGTGGAGGTAGGTCCAGGATGGAAGATCCTGCGTCGCTGGTGTCTAGTGTGCCCTAGGCGGGGCTATCCGGGCAGAGGACATTGTCAGGTGGGGAGTTTGGTTGGGGCGGCACATCTATTAAAATATAATGCAGGTGTCCTAAGATGAACTTAACGAAAACAGGAATCTCGTGTGGAACAAAAGGGTAAAAGCTCGTTTGATTCTGATTTCCAGTACGAATACGAACCGTGAAAGTGTGGCCTATTGATCCTTTAGACCTTCAGAATTTGAAGTTAGAGGTGTTAAAAAAGTTACCACAGGGATAACTGGCTTGTGGCAGCCAAGCGTTCATAGCGACGTTGCTTTTTTATCCTTTGATGTCGGCTCTTCCTATCATGGCAAAGAAGAATTCACCAAGTGTTGGATTGTTCACCCACCAATAGGGAACGTGAGCTAGGTTTAGACTGTCATAAGACAGGTTAGTTTTACCCTACTGATGACAGTGGCCTGATAGTAATTCAACCTAGTAAGAGAGAAACTGTTGATTCACACAATTGGTCATCGCGCTTGGTTGAAAAACCAGTGGCACAAAGCTGCCATGTGCCGGATTATGACTAAACTCCTCTAAGTTAGAATCCAGGCTAAAGAACCGACGCCTATGCCCTTCGCCCATTTGTCGACATGTAGTAGGGACCCTTCGGCCCCCAGAGGCACATGTCATTGGCCAAGCTCCTACAGTGGACATGTTGTGTGGGCTGCCTTAAAGCGTAATTCCTGTCGGGCGATGGGTAGAATCCTTTGTAGATGACTTAAATACGTGATGAGGTATTGTAAGTGGCAGAGTGGCCTCACTAACAGGATCCATTGAGATTCAGCCCCGTGTGGCATCAATTCATCCCCCCGCCTTTTTCTCCTTTTCTTTCCCCCCAAATCTTTCTAATTCTACCCCCACACCCTCCTGAGGCTAGGATTGTCCATGCGTGGCCCTAGGTATGCCCCTAAGTGTTAACTGCCCCAATGGTTGCCTGAGTATGGTTATGTGTGTTGCCCAAGTGAAGTGTGCCTATGCATCCACATTGAGTGCCACTAAGTGTACACGTTGTCACGACCTGCCTAACATAGGCCCATAGACTTAGGCCATTGGGCTAAGTAAGGTCCAAGTTCTAGAGTTTTCTACAAAGGTATAGTAACTCTAGATATTTTATTGTAGATATTTGTAGAGGATATTTATAGGAGATATTTTGGGAGAGATTTCTATTGTTCTCCACTAAGGGGGTGGGAAGCTTCTAGTTTCCTCCCCAACCGTTGGATGGAGGACATTTGTAAATATCTTAGCCATCTATTATAACTTGGGGTGCCTACAAATAAGTATTGCCTCATTTGCCAAAGACACTCACTAAGGACCAACCAAGAGTGTTCAACCGAGCAAGTGAGTTCTCAAGCCTTGTACTCAAGAGCTCTCTAGTGCAATACAAGTTCATTCTTCTCAAACTCACTCTTGTGTTCACTTCTTCTCTTCCAAAGTCCCTTAAGGAGGGTGGTTAGGCTGACTTAGTGCTAGTGGGAGTGCTAAGAGCCGGTGCGGTCTCTTAGAAAGGTCTAAGGCCATGATAGTTGTGGTATTAGAGCTTCGGTTGCGTGGGAGCTAAGCTTGTGGGATAGGAGACAGGCGAGCTAAAACTGTCGAATAGAGACCAACACCTACACAAGTTAGCAAAGAAGGAGCGAAGGCAAGTCCGTCGACTTTGGATTTTCTATGGGGCCTCACTTAGCTCGAGGGGAGCAAATATTGGTCGAACCAAAGTGGTGCCTCAATGTTGCGAAGCAAAGTGGGGAGGAGCTCAAAGGCCATATAGAGCTCAGAGAGGAGCTTGATGGCTAGATGGGGGAGCTCAAGGGGTCCCTACAAGGTGCTCTCAACACCATAGTAAGAAACCAAGAGGAGATGGTTGCCACATTAAAGGCTCTAGTATGCAAACGGGTTGGATAAGGTGGAAGCTCGTATTGGAGAAGAAGTATGAGAAGAGTAGGAGGACAGCGGGGAGGGAAGCCACTACCTCTAATGACATGTCTAAAGGAGGGGCACTAAGGCACAAGCGTGATACGAGGAATTGGTTCAAGCCTGGAGACAAGTGATTTATATGTGATGAGTTATAATGGTTTAGGGATTGCCCAGGAGAAAAGCTCTTAGTGCCCTATTGGAGGAAGAGGGCTAAGAGGAAGAGCCACCTTGCATGGGGTCACCAGTGCAGTATGGTGCCACCGGGGCCAAGATAGGGGTCAAGGCCCTTAACTCTCAAAATGGGTTGATGTGTGCAAAAGTGTGCATCAATGGGAAGCCCACACAGGCAAAGGTAGATACATGAGCCACACACAACCTTGCCTTGATGGAGGAGGAAAAGGAACTCAGACCAAGGGAGTCCTAAGGCTACCATCTCCAAAAAATGCCCCATATATAATGTTGCTCGAAGGGTCGAGACGAACCTTGAGACTAAAGGAGTTCTCCAACACCATCCAGGGGCTAGGTGCTTACGTGCCCTTAGATGGGAGGCTAAGACAAGGTGAATTTGGGAGCAAGCCATCCATACCAAGAAAAGGAAGATGCAAACAAGAGAACGGAGATAACCAGATGACGTTATAGGAGGCTTAAGTTATGTGACTACAACAAGAACCCCAATAGGCATTACTCCTTGCAAGAGGGAGGCTAATTTGGCTGTTGATCCAATCATCCAGAGGCACAAACTATCTCCTTACGTGGAGTATTTAGTCAAGTGGAAGGGGCGACCAGAGAGCAAGATGAGATGGGAGACAACTGACACGCTGAGATGGCTTATGAATAAAAGTACCACAAGGAGGTTGCAATGAGGGCGTCGCAGATTTAGGTGGGGGAGAGTGTCATAACCTACCCAACATAGGCCCACGGGCCTAGCTCACCAAGCCAATGGACTTAGGCTATTGGGCTAAGTAAGGTCCAAGTACTAGAGTTTTCTACAAAGGTGTAGTAACTCTAGATATTTTATTGTAGATATTGGTATAAGATATTTATAGGAGAGATTTTGGGAGAGATTTCTAGAGCTCCGCTAAGGAGGTGGGAAGCTTCTAGTTTCCTCCCCAACCATTGGATGGAGAAAATTTATAAATATCTTAGCCATCCATTGTAACTTAGAATGCCTATAAATAGGTGTTGCCTCAGTTGGAAAAGGCATTAACCAAGGACCAACCAAGAGTGTTCAACCAAGCAAGTGAGTTCTCAAGCCTTGTACTCAAGAGTTCTCTAATGCAATACAAGTTCATCCTTCTCAAACTCACTCTTTTGTTCACTTCTTCTCTTTCCAAGTCCCTTAAGGAGGGTGGTTAGGCTGACTTAGTGCTAGTGGAAGTACTAAGTGCTAGCGTGGTTGCTTAGAAAGGTCTAAAGCAGTGACAACATGCTCTTAAATGGCCCAAGTGTGTGCCTACGCGTGCCCCCAAGTGTTGACTACATCTGCACATTGAATGGCCCAAGTTTTGCCTAACTATGCCAATGCATACCCACAACTGTTGCCTAAGTGTGCACTAAAGTGTGCCTGTGCATGCTCTTGAATGCCCCAAGTGTCACCTTAAGTTTTCCTATACGTGCCCCCAAGTGTTGAATAAGTGTGTCTACGAGTGCACCCAAGTGTAGCCCAAGTGTCGCCTAATTGTGCTCTTGAATGCCGCAAATGTTGCCTAAGTGTGCTCTTGAATGCAGCAAGTGTGCACATATACGTGCCCATGACTACGCCTCGTGTGCCCCCCTAAGTGTGCCTAAGTGCATATGAAGGCAGTGCACAAGGCAGCAGTACCGCAAGCATGGCCACAAAAGGTGCATGCATGGCAGCAGGCTGCCGCGCACTTGGCCGCAATCAAGGCCTTACCGTACGAACATAGATGCAAGCTGCCGTGCACGCGGGTGCAAGCATAGCTACACTACCCCGCACAAGGTTGCAGGCCAGCGCGGGCACGACTGCGGGCAAGGCTGCACTATCACACGCATGGATGCAGGCATGGCTGCACATGTCATGTGCATGATGGCAGTATGTCTTGCACAAGGTTGCACTACCAAGCTTGCATGTGGCTGACATGGCCTAACAAGGTGCAGGCTGCCGCGTGCGTGGCCGCAAGTAAGGCTGTACCGCACATGCATGGATGCAGGCTATCATGCATGGATGTAGGCATGGCTGCACTACCACGTGGAAGGTAGCTGGTATGGCCGCACAAGGTGTAGGCATCGTTGTGGGCAAGGTTGCACTAGAGCGCGCAAGGCTGCTGGCGTGGTGGCAGGCTGCCACGCACATGGATGCGGGTGTTGTTGCAATACCACAAACATGGTTGCATGCCACCTCACGCACGGATGTGGGTAAGGCTCCACTATCGTGAGCATAGGTGTAGGCTACCACACGCACATGGGTGGGGGCAAGGGTGCACCACCACGCGTAAGGTGGCAGGCAACAACACACATTGCTGCGGGAAAGGGTGCACAACCACAAGTAAGGTGGCAGGCACAACCACACATGGCTATGGGTAATGGTGCAGTCTGCGAGCGCTGGGCTACAGCCCAAGCCGCACTTCCACACACATGGCTGCGACCACAACTGCACATGCCCTGCACAAGATTGCACGCGTGGCCGCACATGTCCCGCGTAAGGTTGCAGGCATGGCCGCACATAACACGCAGATGGATGCATTACTGTGCCCAAGGATGCGTTCCTCGCCGCATATGCCGCACTTGGCTGCACTAACGTGCACAAGGTTATGGGCATGGCCGCACATGCCCCGCCCATGGTAGCCCTACCACTCGCAAGGTTGCATGTGTTGCTGCATACCGAACTCCAGGTCGCATGCCTAGTTGCATATGCCACGCCCATCACTGCCTTACTGCACGGATGGTTTCAGGAGTTACCGGACGTCGCGCACAAGGTTACAGGCATGGCTGCACTGTCACGTGCAAGGTTGCGTTGCATAATCGCACATGCCACATGCATGGCTGCACTACCATGCACAAGTTCACGGGTATTGCTGCCCATGCGGCGATCATGATGGCTAGTATGGCCACACATGCCACCGGCATTTCAGTACATGTTGCGCGTAAGGTTGCAGGCATTGCTCCACTTCTAAGCCCATGTCTACAGTCCACCATGCACATAGCCGCACACACATAGCTTGCACATGGGTGCTGCCATGGTCCCCATGGCCCATGAAACAGAGGCTCCTTTGCAGCCATCGACTACACACGAGGCAGCGACTGTTGCACACGTCAAGGCCATGCCCACACAACATCGTTTGGGTCTTTAAATCATATTGTGCAAAACATCCCTTTGGGTTAGAAAAGCCTTGCAATTGGCTATTTGGCACTCAAAGTACAATCATTTTCACTTAAACCCCGCATTTCAATTTTTTTGGGTATTTTTCGTAATGTTTCGATCATAAAATATTAGAAAATATCAAAATATGTTGGAATGGTCCAATATCTTTTCAAAACATTCTATCAACCTTTGGAAGACATCCAAAATTTAGTTTTCATAAAAATTCATTAAAATTTAGTTTTTTGAATTAAATATTAAAATATTAATCAAAAAATAAATATTTATCAGAAAACTATGATTTTTATATGAAAATAATATTTGGATTTTTTTCTAATTTCATACCAAGATTCATTTGATTTGGATATTTGAAGCTCAAAAAATAGTCCGGTATATTTTTTAGGGGGGATCATGTCTCCTTCTGGAAAGGGGCAAAGAGCATAAGAGCTACCTTGAGGGAGGGGGTGCCACTCTCCCAGGGTGGTTTCCAAGGGGCCGCATAGTGGGGCACCAGACAATGAGCGGGCATGGTAGGCAAACCCAAAAGACCCATGGCATGGGAAAAAAAGTGATATGGCACATTGGTTTCGATGAGTTGGCCCTTGGTGTGCGTCGAGGCCTACCACTGCATGTTGCTGGACGTGCATGGTTGCCTGCATTATGGTGCCATGACCCCACAGTTGTTGTCACGTGCACCAGTCATGGCACAGCATACCCAACGAAGGTGCACGTCCTTACGAATGGTCAGCCCTTCTATCGTACAACGCTGCCCCCTTCTACCTTACAGCGTTGCCTGCCACCGTTGGCCACTTGGCGCACATGGCTGCCTGCCATGCACTGCCACAGCCCCACTTCTACTGCCACATGTGCCCGTCGATGTACAGCATGCCCAATGAAGGCATGGCATGTGAAAACATGTACATGATGCGTCCGTCCCGAAGGTCAGCCCCTCTGTGGCACACAGTTACCTGCCATTGTGTGCTGCTGGGTGTGCAAGGCTACCTGCCTTGCATTGTTGTGCCTCCAAATCTACTGCCACATGCGTCTATCACCGCATAGCATTCCCAAGAGTGGCATGGCATGTGCAAAACACCTACATGGTACGTCGATTTCGAAGATTTGGCCCTTGGTGTGCGTTGTGGCCTGCCACAGTGTGCGGCTTGGCCCTCATGGTTGCCTACTATATAGCGCTTTACCTCAACAGCTTCTACCACCTGTGCTCATAGCAGCAAAGAAAGCCTAAAAAAGGCTTGGCATGTATGTGAAAACAAGTACATGGCTTGTCTGTCCAGATAGTCCGCCCATCTGCCGCACACCACTGCCTGCAACCATGTGCTATTGGGCGCGCTTGGCACCCTACCTTTCACTACCATACCCCCACAGTTACTATTTTCAAGAGAGGCATGGCATTTGAAAACAAGTAAATGGCCAACGCATCCCGATGTTCAGCCCCTCTGTCGCACACCGCTGCCTACCATGCTGGGCTGTTGGGTGCATAAGGATTCCTACCTTATGCTGTCGTGCCCCCATAGCTATTGCCAGATGCACCCATAGCCGCATGGCATGCCCAAGGTAGGCATGGCATGTGAAAATCACCATCAAGGCACGTTGGTTCCGATGACTACCTTTGATGTGCACTATGGCCTTCTATGGCGTGCAACTGGGCGTGCATGGCTGCGCTGCTACAACATACGCCGATAGCCACACAACATGCCCAAGAGTTGCGTGGCATGTGAAGGACAGCAACATGGCATGATGGTCTGGATGATTAGCCCCTTGTTTTGCACCTTGGCCGGCCAATGCGTGCTGGTGGGTTTGCATGTCTGCCTGCATACTGCACCAACACCCTCACCGTAGCCTACTGCTACTTTTGCTAGTCTCTGTACAGAATGCCCAAGAGAGTCATGGCATGTGAAAAACATGGAAATGATGCGTTGGCCCCGTTGATTAATCCCATCTAGGCACCATGGCAGTTTGATGTGCTTTGCTTCCTGCCATGTGCACTGTGCTAGTGCCACTTTTTGAGAGCGTGGCCGTAGTCATGCATTTCGACCCCTCTGTGCTCTTTGGCTTGTCATCATATGTAGGTCATGGTGAAAGGGGTGGGTTGTTGTCTAAATTGACATGCCCAGTGAATGGGTTTCACGGAATCATTGGTCAAGTCAATGTGCACAACACATATTTGGTTGGTCCCTCCCCCCCATCCCATTGTTTTTTTTTTAAATTGCATTATCGTGGGTTTGTTGATTGCAAGGGTTTTTTTATGCTCGATTTTGGGGCCTATGATATTTGGAGAAGTGTGTTTCTAAGTCGTGCCTAGGTGTGGAGGTGTTTGCATGCCTTTTGCCGCCAGTGTTATAATCAGACATTAACGTGGGTCTCTAGAGAACATAGGTTGCAAGCTTGCAAGTGGAGATAGATCATGAGTCCATCCCCCCTCCTTGGTTTTTAAAAAAATTTCCATTCTCGTGGGCATGACGCTTGCAAGAGTTCTATAATGCTTGATTTTGTGGCCTTTGCTATTTAGAGGAATGCGTTTCTAAGTCGCGCCTCGGTGCAGAGGTGCTTGCATGCCTCTTTCCATAAGTGTTATAATGCGACATTAACGTGGGTCTCTGGAGAACAAAGGTTTGCAAGCTTGCAGGTGGAGACAGATCATGAGTCCCTCCCCCCCTTTTTTTTTAAAAAGAAAATTGCATTCTTGTGAGTTTGTTCCTTGTAAGAGTTTTCTCATGCTTGGTTTTATGGCCTTATGGTATTTGGAGAAATGTGTTTCTAAGTCACGCCTAGGTGCGGGGGTGTTTGCATGCCTCCTACCGCAAGTGTTATAATACGACATTAACGTGGGTCTCTAATGTACATAGGTTGCAAGCTTGCAAGTGGAGACAAATCACATGTCCCTTCCCCCCTCCCCTTGTTCTTTTAAAAAATTTGCATTATCGTGGGTTTGTTGCTTGCAAGAGCTTTCTCAAAATTGGTCTTGTGGCTTTGCTATTTGGAGAAGTACGTTTCTAAGTCGCGCCTAGGTGCAGAGGTGTTTGCATGTCTCCTGCCGCAAGTGTTATAATACGACATTAACGTGGGTCTCTAGAGAACGTAGGTTGCAAGCTTGTAGGTGGAGATAGATCTCGAGTCCCTCGACCCTTGTTGATTGTTGAGATTTTCGTGCTTAGCGGGGCTATTGATTTTTCATCTACCAAGTCCTTATTACGTTTTGGTAGGTTTGGTGGTGGATTGTGTCGGTAGTGGACGTAATGCACATGAGTGGCTTTTGTTTTTCTTGTGGTTGTGGGGTCTTTGCTTGTGTATTGAACCACTATGCACAGATACCTCTATGCGTTGCGATGGGCCAAAAGTGTCTTTGTCAAGAGCATGAAAATGGTTCATGTGTTGCTTACCTATTTGGATGGAAAGATGTTGCCCCTGCACTCTCATTTCATCCCTCTTCTCTGCCCTTGTGGTTGGTGTGAGGTGGCTTGGCATATGATGCATATGTCCACTTTCTTTGTGTTAGTAGTGCATGTGCACTGTTTGTGCTCTAGGATGCGGGACATTTTGTGGGGCAAGTTGGATGTGTATGTCCTCTTGAAACCTTTGGTTGTGACTCGTTGCACAAGTACGATAGACCGCCTTTAATGTATGGAGCAGCATCACCCAATGCACAATTGGGGATGTGGTTCATGTAGTGCTTTGGCATCGGGAAGGAAAGTTACCTGGTTTATCCTGCTAGTATTCATATGCTTGTCTCAAAGATTAAGCCATGCATGTGTAAGTATGAACTAATTCAGACTGTGAAACTACGAATGGCTCATTAAATCATTTATAGTTTGTTTGATGGTATCTACTACTCGGATAACCGTAGTAATTCTTGAGCTAATACGTGCACCGAACCCTGACTTTTGGAAGGGATGCATTTATTAGATAAAAGGTCAACGCGGGCTTTATCCATTGCTCTGCTGATTCATGATAACTCGACGGATCGCATGGCCTTTGTGCTGACAACGCATCATTCAAATTTCTGCCCTATCAACTTTCGATGGTGGGATGGTGGCCTACTATGGTGGTGATGGGTGATGGAGAATTAGGGTTTGATTCTAGAGAGGGAGCCTGAGAAATGGCTACCACATCCAAGGAAGGCAGGAGGCGTGCAAATTACCCAATCTTGACACGGGGAGGTAGTGACAATAAATAACAATACCGGGCTCTTCGAGTATAGTAATTGGAATTAGTACAATCTAAATCCCTTAACGAGGATCCATTGGAGGGAAAGTCTGGTGCCAGCAGCTACGACAATTCCAGCTCCAATAGCATATATTTAAGTTGTTGTGGTTAAAAAGCTCCTGGCCTTAATTGATCAGGTCGTGCCTCCGGCACTGTTAGTTTGAAGAAATTAGAGTGCTCAAAGCAAGCCTACGCTCCGGATACATTAGCATAGGATAACATCATAGGATTTTGGTCCTATTACGTTGGCCTTTGGGATCGGAGTAATGATTAATAGGGACAGTCAGAGGTAAAATTCTTGGATTTATGAAAGATGAACCACTGCGAAAGCATTTGCCAAGGTTGTTTTCATTAATCAAGAACGAAAGTTGGGGGCTCGAAGATGCTCAGATACTATCCTAGTCTCAACCATAAATGATGCCGACCAGGGATAGGTAGATGTTGCTTTTAGGACTCCGCCGACACCTCATGAGAAATCAAAGTTTTTGGGTTCCAGGGGGAGTATGGTCGCAAGGCTGAAACTTAAAGGAATTGACGGAAGGGCACCACCAGGAGTGGAGCCTATGGCTTAATTTGACTCAACATGCGAAAACTTACTAGGTCCAAACGTAGTAAAGATTGACAGACTGAGAGCTCTTTCTTGATTCTATGGGTGGTGGTGCATGGGCGTTCTTACTTAGTGGAGCGATTTGTCTGGTTAATTTCGTTAACAAATGAGACCTCAGCCTGCTAACTAGCTATGTGGAGGTGACCCTCCACGGCCAGCTTCTTAGAGGGACTATGGCCATTTAGGCCACGAAAGTTTGAGGCAATAATAGGTCTGTGACGCCCTTAGATGTTCTGGGCTGCACACGCACGACACTGATGTATTCAATGAGTCTATAGCCTTGGCCGACGGGCTCGGGTAATCTTTGAAAATTTCATCGTGATGGAGATAGATCATTGCAATTGTTGGTCTTCAATGAGGAATTTTTAGTAAGCGCGAGTCATCAGCTTGAGTTGACTACGTCCCTGCCCTTTGTACACACCGCCCATCGCTCTTACTGATTGAATGGTCCGATGAAGTGTATGGATCACGGCGATGTGGGTGGTTTGCCACCATCGACTTTGTGAGAATTCCACTAAACCTTATCATTTATAGGAAGGAGAAGTCGTAACAAGGTTTTCGTAGGTGAACCTACGGAAGGATCATTATCGATACCTACCCAGTGAGACCCGTGAACATGTTGCGTTGCGCGATCAAGATAGGGTATGGGAGCGTGAGCTCCTTCCTTCCCGACCATTGTAAAAGGTCAGCCTATGATCCTTCGTAGCATTCAACCCAAACACAATCACTAACGCAGTCAGCGCCAAGGAATTCACAACAGAAAGGATATGCCATCACTGCGCCTTTGGTGTGGTGTGGTCATCCTAGATCCAAATCTTATCTTAATGACTCTCGACAATGGATATCTTAGCTCTTGTATCGATGAAGAATGTAGCAAAATGAGATACTTGGTGTGAATTGCAGAATCCTGTGAACCATCAAGTATTTAAACGTAAGTTGCACCTTAGGCCATGGGCTGAGGGCACGCCTACCTAGGCACCACGCGTTATGTTACCCCACCTCCTTTGCCTTGTGGTGGTGGTGCAGAGTGAAGATTGGCCCCTTGTGTCTCTGTTTGAGGTGCAGTCGGCCCAAAGTCAATGGTCCCTTGTGTGGTAAGCGTCACGATGAGTGGTGGTTCGAGCCACTTTGCCATTGTTCGGACATCATGTGCGTGTACTGTTCCCATTGGGCTCTGGTGACCCTGATTGCCATTCAATGGCATTTCGACTGTGACCCCAGGTCAAGCAAGGCTACCCGCTGAGTTTAAGCATGTCAATAAGTGGAGGATAAGAAACTTATGAGGATTCCGTTAGTAATGGCGAGCGAATTGGGAAGAGTCCAGCTTGAGAATCGGGCAGGTTTGTATTCGAATTGTAGTCTGTAGAAGCATCCTCAGCGGTGGACTAGGCCTAAGTCCCTTGAAAGGGGGTGTCGGAGAGGGTGAGAGCCCCATCATGTTTGGACCTTGTCGCACCACGTGGCATTGTCGATGAGTCAGGTTATTTGGGAATAGAGCCCCATTTGGGTGGTAAATTCCATCCAAGGCTAAATATGGGTGAGTGACCGATAGCGAACAAGTACCGTGAGGGAAAGATGAAAAGGACTTTGAAAAGAGAGTCAAAGAATGCTTGAAATTATCAGGAAGGAAGCAGATGGGGGCCGGTGATGCGTCTCGATTGGATGCAGAATGGTTAATAGCCAGTCCACTGCTCGACTCAAGGCATGAACCGATGTGGATTATGGCGACGTCCTAAGCCCGGGTTGTCGCGTTATGCCTAAGGAGATGTCATCGCCATGATCATGGTAGGCAGCGTGCCCCTCGATGGTGTGCCTATTGGCAACTGCATGCTCCAGGCATCAGCTTATCGGGCTCCCCATTCGACCCGTCTTGAAACACAGAACAAGGAGTCTGACATGTGTGAGTCAATGGGAGAGTAAAGCCCATAAGGTGTAAGGAAGCTGACTGGTGGGATCCCCTTGTGGGTTGCACCACGGACCGACCTTGATCTTCTGTGAAGGGTTCGAGTGAGCGCATACCTGTCGAGACCCAAAAGATGGTGAACTATGTCTGAACAGGGCAAAGCCGAAGGAAACTCTAGTGGAGGCCCGCAATGATACTGACGTGCAAATTGTTCATCTGACTTGGGTATAAGGCGAAAGACTAATCAAACCGTCTAGTAGCTGGTTTCCTCCAAAGTTTCCCTCAGGATAGCTGAAGCCCACGGGCGAGTTCTATCGGGTAAAGCCAATGATTAGAGGCATCGGGGGCGCAACGTCCTCGACCTATTCTCAAACTTTAAATAGGCAGGATGGCGTGGCTGCTTTGTTGAGCCACGCCATGGAAATAAGAGATCCAAGTGGGCCATTTTTGGTAAGTAGAATTGGCGATGCGGGATGAACTAGAAGTTGGGTTATGGTGCTGGATTGCATGTTAACCTAGAACCCACAAAGGGTGTTGGTCGATTAAGACAGCAGGACGGTGGTCATGGAAGTCGAAATCCTCTAAGGAGTGTGTAACAGCTCACACTGCTGAATCAACTAGCCTAAATAGTGGATGGCACTGAAGCATGTAACCTACACCCGACTGTCGGGGAAACTGCCAAGCCCTAATGAGTAGGAGGGCACGACGATCACCATAAAACCTGGGGCATGAGCTCAGGCGGAGCAGACGTCGGTGCAGATCTTGGTGGTAGTAGAAAATATTTAAATGAGAACTTTGAAGGCTAAAGAGGGGAAAGGTTCCATGTGAACGGCACTTGCATATGGGTTAGTCAATCGTAAGGGACGGGGGAAGACCGTCAGAAAGCATGTACGCGCACGTGCTCCGAAAGGGAATCGGGTTAAAATTCTTGAACCGAGATGTGGCGGTTGACGACAACGTTAGGAAGTCCGAAGACGTCGGCGGGGGCCTCGGGAAGAGTTATTTTTTCTGTTTAACAGCCTGCCCACCCTTGAAACGGCTCAGCCGGAGGTAGGGTTCATGTGGCTTGAAGAGCACCGCATGTTGCGTGGTGTCCGGTGCGCCCCCGGTGACCCTTGAAAATCCAGAGGACGGAGTGCCGACCACACCCGGTCATACTCATAATCACATCAGGTCTCCAAGGTGAACTTCCTCTGATCGATGGAACAATGTAGGCAAGGGAAGTCCATAAAATAGATCCATAAAGTCGGGAAAAGGATTGGCTCTGAGGGCTGGGCACGGGGGTCCCAGTCCCAAACCCATTGGCTGTTGGGGGACTGCTCAAGCTGCTTTCACAGCGAGAGCGGGTCACTACATACCGGTCGGGGGATGGACTGGGAAAGGCCTCTTAGGGGGCCTTCCCCGGATGTCGAATAGTTGACTCAGAACTAGTACGGACAAAGGGGAATTCGACTATTTAATTAAAACAATGCGGGAGTAAATATGACTCTCTTAAGGTAGCCAAATGCCTTGTCATCTAATTAGTGACGCGCATGAATGGATTAACGAGATTCCCATTGTCCCTGTCTACTATCCAGTGAAACCACAGCCAAGGGAACGGACTTGGTAAAATCAGCGGGGAAAGAAGACCCTGTTGAGCTTGACTCTACTCCGACTTTGTGAAGTGACTTGAGAGGTGTAGGATAAGTGGGAGTTGGAAATGGCGCAAGTGAAATACCACTACTTTTAACATTATTTTACTTACTCCGTGAGTGGGAGGTAGGGCTCTGCCCCTCCTTTGGGACCCAAGGCCCACCTCGGCGGGGCGATCCGAGCAGATGACATTGTCAAGTGGGAAGATTGGCTGGGGTGGCACATCTGTTAAAAGATAACGCAGGTGTCCTAAGATGAGCTCAACGAGAACAAAAATCTCGTGTGGAACAAAAGGGTAAAAGCTCGTTTGATTCTAATTTCTAGTACGAATACGAACCGTGAAAGCATGGCCTATCGATCCTTTAGACCTTTGGAATTTGAAGCTAGAGGTGTCAAAAAAGTTACCACAGGGACAACTGGCTTGTGGCAGCCAAGCGTTCATAGCGACGTTGCTTTCTTATCCTTCGATGTCGGCTCTTCCTATCATTGCGAAGCAGAATTTGCCAAGTGTTGGCTTGTTCACCCACCAATAGGGAACATGAGCTGGGTTTAGACCATCGTGAGATAGGTTAGTTTTACCCGTCTGATGACAGTGTCGTGATAGTAATTCAACCTAGTACGAGAGGAACCATTGATTCACACAATTGGTCATCGCGCTTGGTTGAAAAGCCAGTGGCGCGAAGCTACCATGTGCCGGATTATGACTGAATGCCTCTAAGTAAGAATCCAGGCTAAAGAAAGGGACGCCTGTGCCCATCACCTATTTTCGACCCACAGTAGGGGCCCTCTGGCCCCCAGAGGCACATGTTGTTGGCCAAGCCCTTGCCATGGACGTGTTGTGTGGGCTGCCTTGAAGCGTAATTCCAATTGGGCGATGGGTAGAATCTTTTAAAAATGACTTAAATACGCGACAAGGTATTGTAAGTAGCAGAGTGGCCTTGCTGCCACGATCCACTGAGATTTAGCCCTGTGTCACATCAATTCGTCCCCCTGTCTTTTTCCCCTTTTCTTTTCCCCCAAATCTTTCTAATTCTACCCCCACACCCTCCTGAGGCTAGGATAGTCCACGCGTAGCCCTAGGTATGCCCCTAAGTGTTAACCGCCCTAACGGTTGCCTGAGTATGGTTTTGTATGTTGCCCAAGTGAAGTGTGCCTATGCATGCACATTGAGTGCCACAAAGTGTACACGTTGTCACGACCTGCCCAACATAGGCCCATGGACTTAGGCCATTGGCTAAGTAAGGTCCAAATTCGAGAGATTTCTACAAAGGTGTAGTAACTCTAGATATTTTATTATAGATATTTGTAGAAGATATTTATAGGAGATATTTTGGGAGAAATTTCTAGAGTTCTCCACTAAGGAGGTGGGAAGCTTCTAGTTTCCTCCCCAACGGTTGGATGGAGGACATTTGTAAATATCGTAGCCATCCATTGTAACTTGGGGTGCCTACAAATAGGTGTCGCCTCATTTGGCAAAGACACTCACCAAGGGCCAACCAAGAGTGTTCAACCGAGCAAGTGAGTTCTCAAGCCTTGTACTCAAGAGCTCTCTAGTGCAATACAAGTTCATTCCACTCAAACTCACTCTTGTGTTCACTTCTTCTCTTCCCAAGTCCCTTAAGGAGGGTGGTTAGGCTAACTTAGTGCTAGTGGGAGTGCTAAGAGCTGGCACGGTCTCTTAGAAAGGTCTAAGGCCATGATAGTTGTGGTATCAGAGCTTCAGTTGTGAGGGAGCCAACCTTGTGGGATAGGAGACAATCATGCTAAAACTGCGGAATAGAGACCAACACCTACACAAGTAAGCAAAGAAGGAGCGAAGGGAAGTTCGTTGACTTTGGCGTTGCTATGGGGCATCGCTTAGTTTGAGGGGAGCAAGTATTGGCAGGGCAAAATGGTGCCTCAATGTTGCGGAGCAAAGTGGGAAGGAGCTCATAGGCCATGTGGAGCTCTGGGAGGAGCTTGATGGCCAGATGGGGGAGCTCAAGGGGTCCCTACAAGGTGCTCTCTACACTATAGTAACTAACCAAGTGGTGATGGTTGCCACCTTCAAGGCTCAAGTATGCAAAGTGGTTGGATTAGGTGGAAGCTCGTATTGGAGAAGAAGTATGGGAAGAGTAGGAGGACAGTGGTGAGGGAAGCTCTTAGTGCCCTATTGATGAGCTACATTGGATTAGGAATTGCCCTAGGAGGAAATCTCTTAGTGCCCTATTGGAGGAAGAGGGCCAAGAGGAAGAGCCACCTTGCATGGGGTCCCCAATGCAGCGTGGTGCCACCAGGGCCAAGATAGGGGTCAAGGCCCTTAACTCTCAAAAGTGGTTGATGTGTGCAAAAGTGTGCATCAATGGGAAGTCCACACAGGAGAAGGTAGATACAGGAGCCACACACAACCTTGCCATGATGGAGGAGAAAAGGAACTCGAACCAAGGGCATCCAAGGTGGAATAGTGTCCTAAGGCTATCAACTCCAAAGAATGCCCCACACATAATGTTGCTCGAGGGGTCGAGACGAACCTTGGGACTAAAGGAGTTCTCCAACACCATCCTAGGGCTAGGTGCTTACTTGCCCTTGGATGGGAGGGCGAGACAAGGAGAATTTGGGAGTATGCCAAGAAGAGGAAGATGAAAACTAGAGAACGGAGACAACCAGACGACGTTGTAGGTGGCTCAAGTTATGTGACTACAACAAGAACCACAATAGGCATTACTCCTTGCAAGAGGGAGGCTAATTTAGTTGCTGATGTAATCATCCAGAGACGCAAACTATCTACTTACATGGAGTATTTAGTCAAGTGGAAGGGGCGACCAGAGAGCGAGATGAGATGGGAGACAACTGGCATACTGAGACAGCTCCTGAATAAAAGTACCACAACGAGGTTGCGACTAGGGCGTTGCAGATTTAGGTGGGGGAGAGTGTCACGACCTGCCCAACACATGGGCCTAGCTCACCAAGCCCATGGACTTAGGCCAATGGGTTAAGTAAGGTCCAAGTTCTAGAGTTTTCTACAAAGGTGTAGTAACTCTAGATATTTTATTGTAGATATTTGTAGAAGATATTTATAGGAGATATTTTGGGAGAGATTTCTAGAGCTCCGCTAAGGAGGTGGGAAGCTTCTAGTTTCCTCCCCAACCATTGGATGGAGGACATTTGTAAATATCTTAGCCATCCATTGTAACTTGGGGTGCCTATAAATAGGTGTTGCCTTACTTAGAAAAGGCACTCACCAAGGACCAACCAAGAGTGTTCAACCAAGCAAGTGAGTTCTCATGCCCTATAATCAAGAGTTTTCTAGTGCAATATGAGTTCATTGTTCTCAAACTCACTCTTGTGTTCACTTCTTCTCTTCCCATGTCCCTTAAGGAGGGTGGTTAGGCTGACTTAGTGCTAGTGGAAGTGCTAAGTGTAGGCGTGGTTACATAGAAAGGTCTAAAGCCGTGACAATATGCTCTTAAATGGCCCAAGTGTGTGCCTATGCATGCCCCCAAGTGCTGACTACATGTGCCCATGTGTGCACATTGAATGGCCGCACAACACTCCAAGTGTTGACTACATGTGCATATTGAATGGCCCAAGTGTTGCCTAACTGTTCCCATGCATGCCCACAACTGTTGCCTAAGTGTGCACCCAAGTGTGCCTGTGCGTGCTCTTGAATGCCCCAAGTGTCACCTTAAGTGTGCCTATACGTGCCCCCAAGTGTTGAATCAGTGTGTCTACGCGTGCACCCATGTGTAGCCCAAGTGTTGCCTAATTGTACTCATAAATGCCCCAAATGTTGCCTAAGTGTGCTCTTAAATGCCACGAGTGTGTACATATACGTGCCCATGACTGTCCCTACGCGTGCCCCCCTAAGTGTGCCCAAGCGCATATGAAGGCAGTGCACAAGGCAGTAGTACCGCAAGCATGGCCGCACAAGGTGCATGCATGGTGGTGAACTGCCACGCAATTGGCCACAATCAAGGCCTTACCGCATGGACCTGGATACAAGCTGTCGCGTGCACGGGTGCAAGCATGGCTGTGCTACCCCACACAAGGTTGCTAGCCAGCGTGCGTGCGACTGCATGCAAGGCAGCACTATCGCCCGCATGGATGCAGGCATTACTGCACATGTCGCGTGCATGATGGCAGGCTGTCTTGCACACGGCTGCATGACCGAGTGCGCATGTGGCTGGCATGGCCTAACAAGGTGCAGGCTTCCACGTGCTTGGCCACAAGCCAGGTTGTACCGCACGCACGTGGATGTAGGCTATCGTGCATGGGTGCAGGCATGGCTGCACTATGGCGAGGAAGGCAGCTGGCATGGCCGCACAAGGTGTAGGCATTGCTGCGGGCAAGGTTGCACTAGCCTGCGTAAGGCTGCTGGTAAGGTGGTAGGCTACCGCACATATGGATGAGGGCGTGGCTATAATACCGTACACATGGTTGCATACCACCTCTCGCACGAATGCGGTAGGGCTCCACTATCGCGAGCATCGGTGCAAGCTACCATGCGCACATGACTGGGGGCAAGGGTGCACCACCACGCATAAGGTGGCAGGCAACAACACACATTGCTGCGGGAAAGGGTTCACAATCGCATGCAAGGTGGGAAGGATAGCCACACATGGCTGCAGGCAATGGTGCAGGCTACATGCGCTGGGCTGCTGCCCGGGCTGCACTTCCACGAACATGGTTGTAGCCACTGCTCCATATGCCCTGTACAAGTTTACATGCGTGGCCGCACATATCGCGCGCAAGGTTGTAGGCATGGCCGCACATGACACGCATATGGTTGCGCAAGGTTGCAGGCATGGCCTCACTGCTTATACTGTGCGCTTGGCTGCACTAACACACGCAAGGTTGCGACCATGGGAAAAAATGCCATACCCATGGCTGCCCTACCACTCACAAGGCTGTGTGCGTTACTGCACACAGCCCTCCAGGTTGCATGCAGGGCTGGGAAAAAAGTGAAATGGCACGTCAATTTCGATGAGTTGGCCCTTAGTGGGCACCGAGGCCTGCCACTACGTGCAGTTGGACGTACATGGCTGCCTGCCCTGCTCTGCCATGACCCCATAGGGCTGTCACGTGTGCCAGTCGTGGCACAGTATGCCCAACGAAGGCATGGCATGTGAAAACATGTACATGGCACGTCCTCCCCCTCCCCCCCTTTTGTTTTTAAAAAGAAAATCGTATTCTCGTGGGTTTATTGCTTGCAAGAGTTTTCTCGTGCTCAGTTTTGTGGCCTTATAGTATTTGGAGAAATGCATTTCTAAGTCGCGCTTAGGCGCGGAGGTGTTTGCAGGCCTCCTGCCGCAAGTGTTATAATACGACATTAACATGGGTCTCTGATGAACATATGTTGCAAGCTTGCAAGTGGAGAAAAATGACATGTCCCTTCCCCCCTCCCCCCTCCCCCTGTTCTTTTAAAAAATTTGCATTATCGTGGGTTTGTTGCTTGCAAGAGCTTTCTCATACTTGGTCTTGTGGCTTTGCTATTTGGCGAAGTGCATTTCTAAGTCGCGCCTAGGTGCGGAGGTGTTTGCATGTCTCTTGTCGCAAGTGTTATAATACGATATTAACGTGGGTCTCTGGAGAATGTAGGTTGCAAGCTTGTAGGTGGAGATAGATCTCGAGTCCCTCAACCCTTGTTGATTGTTGAGACTTTCGTGCTTAGCGGGGCTATTGATTTTTTTTCTACCAAATCCTTATTACATTGTAGTAGGTTTGGTGGCGGATTGTGTTGGTAGTGGACGTAATGCACGTGAGTGGCTATTATTTTTCTTGTGGTTTTGGGCTCTTTGCTTGTGTATTGAACCACTATGTATAGATAACTCTATGGGTTGCGATGGGTCAAAAGTGTCTTTGTCAAGAGCATGAAAATGGTTCCTGTGTTGCTTACCTAGTTGGATGGAAAGATGCTCCCCCTTCACGCTCATTTCATCCCTCTTGCCTGCTCTTGTGGTTGGTGTGAGGTGGCTTGGCATACGATGCATATGTCCACTTTCTTTGTGTCAGTGGTGCATGTGCACTGTTTGTGCTCTAGGATGCGGGACATTTTGTGGGGCAATTTGGATGTGTGTGTGTGTCCTCTTGAATCCTTTGGTTACAACTCGTTGCACATGAACGATAGACCACATTAATGTATGGAGCAGCATCACCCAATACACAATTAGGGATGTGGTTCATGCAGTGCTTTGGCATCGAGAAGGAAAGTTACCTAGTTGATCCTGCCAGTAGTCATATGCTTGTCTCAAAGATTAAGCCATGCATGTGTAAGTATGAAATAATTCAGACTGTGAAACTACGAATGGCTCATTAAATCAGTTATAGTTTGTTTGATGGTATCTGCTACTCGGATAACTGTAGTAATTCTAGAGCTAATACGTGCACTGAACACCGACTTTTGGAAGGAATGCATTTATTAGCTAAAAGGTCGACGCAGGCTCTGCCCGTTACTCTGATGATTCACGATAACTCGATGGATCGCATGGCCTTTGTGCCGACGACGCATCATTCAAATTTCTGCCCAATCAACTTTTGATGGTAGGATAGTGTCCTACTATGGTGGTGACGGGTGATGGAGAATTAGGTTCAATTCCAGAGAGGGAGCCCGAGAAACGGCTACCACATCCAAGGAAGGCAACAGGCGCGCAAATTACCCAATCCTAACATGGGGAGGTAGTGACAATAAATAACAATACCAGGCTCTTCGATTATGGTAATTGGAATGAGTACAATCTAAATCCCTTAACGAGGATCCGTTGGAGGCAAGTCTAGTGCTAGCAGCCATGTTCCAGCTCCAATAGCATATATTTAAGTTGTTGCAGTTAAAAAGTTTGTAGTTGGACTTTGGGATGGGTCGATCGGTCCACCTCAGAATGTGTACCGGTCGTCTCATCCCTTCTGTCGATGATGCATTCCTGGCCTTAATTAGTTGGTTCGTGCCTCCGGCACTATTACTTTGAAGAAATTAGAGCGCTCAAACCAAGCCTAAGCTCTGGATGCATTAGCATGGGATAACAGCATAGGATTTTGATCCTATTGCATTAGCCTTTGGGATCGGAGTAATGATTAACAGGGATAGTCGGGGGCATTCGTATTTCACAATCAGAGGTGAAATTCTTAGATTTATGAAAGATGAAACATTGCGAAAGCATTTGCCAAGGATGTTTCCATTAATCAAGAACAAAAATTGGGGGCTCGAAGACAATCAAATACTGTCCTAGATTGACAGACTGAGAGCTCTTTCTTGATTCTATGGGTGGTGGTGCATGGCCGTTCTTAGTTGGTGGAGCGATTTGTTTGGTTAATTCCGTTAATGAACGAGACCTCAGCCTGCTAACTAGCTATGTGGAGGTGACCCTCCACGGCCAGCTTCTTAGAGGAACCATGGCCGTTTAGGCAACAAAAGTTTGAGGCAATAACAGGTCTGTGATGCCCTTAGATGTTTTGTGCCACACGCGCACTACACTGATGTATTCAATGAGTCTATAGCCTTGGCCAACGGGCCCAGGTATTCTTTGAAAATTTCATTGTGATGGGGATAGATCATTACAATTGTTGGTCTTTGATGAGGAATTCCTAGTAAGCGTGAGTCATCAGCTCGCGTTGACTACGTCCCTGCCCTTTGTACACACCGCCCGTCGCTCCTACCGATTAAATGGTTCAGAGAAGTGTTCAGATTGCAGTGATGTGGGTGGTTCACCACCATCGACGTCGTGAGAAGTCCACTGAACCTTATCATTTAGAGGAAGGAAAAGTCATAACAAAGTTTTTGCAGGTGAACCTGCAGAAGGATCGTTGTCGATACCTGGCCAGTGAGACCCGTGAACATGTTGCATTGCGCGATCAAGGTAGGGCGTGGGAGCATGAGCTCCTTCCTTCCTGACCCTTGTAAAAGGTTGGCCTGCGATCCTTCGTAGCATTCGACCCAAACACAACCACCAGCGTAGTTGGTGCCAAGGAAGTCGCAACTAAAAGGACATGACATCATTGTACCTTTGGTGTGGTGTGGTCATCCTAGATCCGAATCTTATCTTAACGACTCTCAGTAACGGATATCTTGGTTTTTGCATCGATGAAGAATGTAGCAAAATGTGATACTTAGTGTTAATTGCAAAATCTCGTGAACCATCGAGTCTTTGAACACAAGTTGCACCCTAGGCCATCGGGCTGAGGGCACACCTGCCTGGGCATCACGTGTCATGTTGCCCCCACCTCCTTTGCCCCATGTGGTGGTGGTGCAGAGCGAAGATTGGCCCCCCGTGTCTCTGTTCGAGGTTCGATCGGCCCAAAGTCAAGGGCCCCTTGTGTGGCAAGCATCACGATGAGTGGTGGTTCAAGCCACTTTGCTATTATTCAGACATCGTGTGCGTGTTTTACTCCCATTGGGCTCTGGTGACCCTGATTGCAATTCGATGGTATTTCGACTGTGACCCCAGTTCAGGCGGGGCTACCCACTGAGTTTAAGCATATCAATAAGCAGAGGACAAGAAACTTCTGATTCCCTTAGTAGCAATGCGAACGGAAGAGCCCAACTTGAGAATCGGGCGGCTTTGTCGTTCGAATTGTAGTTTGTAGAAGCATCCTCAGCGGCATACCAGGCCCAAGTCCCCTGGAAGGGGGCACTGGAGAGGGTGAGAGCCCCATCGTGTCTAGACCCTGTCGCACCACGAGGCACTGTCAGGGAGTTGGGTTGTTTAGGAATGCAGCCCCAATTAGGCGGTAAATTCCATCTAAGGCTAAATATGGGCGTGAGACCGATAGCGAACAAGTACTGCAAGGAAAAGATGAAAAGGACTTTGAAAAGAGAGTCAAAGAGTGCTTGAAATTGTTGGGAGGGAAGCGAATGGGGGTCGGTGATGCATCTTGGTCGGATACAGAATGGTTAATAGTTGGTCTGCCGCTCGACTCAGGGCGTGGACCGATGTGGATTGCGGTAGCATCCCAATCCTGGGTTGACACGTTATGCCT
>CM040961.1:76269478-76281978 GCA_022985045.1 Macadamia tetraphylla
CTGTTTGGTTACCCTAATCATGTGTAGTGATTCTTCCTATTAAATTGTTTAGTTAAACATAAGAGTGGTGAAGTGAAAATCTATAACATTTTTTATTATTTTTTATTTATTTCTAAAATTTATTTTTTAAATAATTTAAAAGTGATTTATCTTTAATTAAAAAAATATATATGTTTTTTCCATTAAAAAAAAAATCACCCCACAATTTTGCATTGAAGAATAATTTGTAGTATGGCTCAAGTATCCACCTCTTTTGACAAAAGAAATGAGAGAGTGAAGATTCTATGGTCACTGGCAAACAATACACATTGTTGAAATGTGGACAATTGAAGAGGATTTTTTTCCTTAAAGATGTCAATCGATCTTGTTTCATTGTGGTTTATATTTTGAAACGGTTAAATCAAAACTGAATCTGATAGGAATTAATCAAAATCAAAATCATTTTGCATTCAATTTGACCTTACCTATTTCTATTTGGTTTTCTTATTCGGTCCACCATCGATTATATGAGATTTGTAAATTCCTCTCTAAATGAGCCCAACCAAGCGAAGCCGTAGTACAATCCAAGTTAAATATTCTTATTGTTTTAAACAGCAAATCCTTAGTTTGGAACATCCAACCCGAAAACATTCTCCTTGGACTTACGTGTTAGTATATCACCCTAGTACAATCCAAGACTAGATAGATACAGAGTTCTACTTCCATGAAAAAAAAAATTGTTTACAAACGAAATATTTCAGTTTCTACAAGGATCAAAACAAAATAATTATCGAAATTTACCTAAGTATACTAAGGCAAGGTCTCCTCAACAAGCCATGTGAATATACGATATCATACTTTACCATTCATGTTTTGTTAATCTACAATCTGGAAGTGATTAAAGCAAACATCACTTCCTGGATTGGGACTCTGAGTACTACTACAGCTGAGAGTTGAAACAAAGGTAATACCATAACAGGAACAGGAAGATATAAACTATATACAATGGGAAATCCAGAACATTGACAACCAGAACTATAAACCTATTGTACCATTAAATCATGGCATTTCCAAGATAATTAGATGCTCAGAACTTCCTGTTTCCATGTGTATATCTCTAATGTTACATTACAAAAAGAATGTCCAGCTTTGGTTGACATTCAAAACCCCAAAAATCTACAAGTTAAACTAAGGGGAAGGGAAGAACTTAATCTATATTTTACAATATATGAGACTTGTATTGAACAAAAGATCAACTGACTTGTGTGAAAGTAAATACTAAATAGAACAAAGGTGGACAAAAACAATTTAATTAGGGAAAAGTGTAGTCTGCATTATTGTCATCTATTTCCTATCTCTTGGATCCATCCCTTTGTCCATCTTGCTCACTGTTGACATTTGGAGGCGTGCAGATGTTGAGCTACCAGAAACAGAAGAATGGGAGTCTTCAGAAAACTGGCTCCTTAACTGTCGCATCATCAACATAAAGTATACGAAGAGTGCAACAAAGTATGCAATGCCACATATAATAAAGAGACTAGAGAATTGTCTATGTTTCTTATGTTGCTCCAAGAGATGTTTATGTTTAAATCTACAACACTATGTGTCTTTACTCTTCAATTCAAGAAGAAAATCCTACAGAAAATAAAGGACCTACCAATCCAATGATTGGTTTCACATGCAAGATTGGGTTGATATTGGGGTTATAAGTTGTTAAGGCATAAGATTGGAGCCATTCAGTAAAAATGTACCCAATAGAACAGAAAGCAAGGGAATCACAAAAGTGCCCTGGAAAACATACTCTATGACTAATTCTGTGTTCACAACCTAAACTTGTGAAATGGATTCAGGTAGCAAGAGTAGAGGGGCATATCTTCACAAAAATCAGAAGCCAATTAGCAAAGAGTAATATAATATATATTTCCAAACACCAGGGTAAGAAGGAAAATGAAACAGGGAGAAAAGTGAAGGCATCATGCATCGGTGTTTTGGAGTATCTTGCAGAAGAACATTCAATTTACATTGAACTAGTAACAAATTGTTTTTTCCACTCCCAAATATTGAAGCAAAAGGAGAAATAATTCCATCCAACATGTATAGACCAATTCAAAAGGTAAAGACAACCAAATAGTTAAATCACTTCAAGGAAATTTTACTGTGAACTATAAAATATGCACGAACATATCATTAGAATAGAATTAAGTAACACAGAAATTGTATGCATATTGACCTTCAATTACCATGTCAAAAACCTTTTCTTCAAATGTAAATACCACATCAAAGGAACCATCAGCAGCAATTTCCTGCCAACATTGAGGGGCAGGCTTAACACTCAAATTTCTCTTAAGCATTAATGCTACACATATTGAATGTATAGGTTACTTACATAACCTAAAAGTAATGCCCCATCTGTGAACCATTTAATTATTAATACCCTAAAATTTATCTTACCCAAAGATTTCCTTTCAAGAAGCCAATGGAATTCAAAGCATTATGTGCCAGGTCTAAGAACGAAATACTCAGCATCAGACCAACAACAAAACCCTGCATGCAGAAATTGTTAGTATGCAACAAATTTACTGTTGTAGCTTTGCTCTTCAAAATCATACGACCCATGAAGGATCACACACCATGGCAAAAACTAATTTACCACACATTTCCATGAGCATTCTAGATAAATAGACATCCAACTCTGTTACTTTCTAATAAAAATCATAATACCTACTTACAGAATAAGCATACCAATCACCAGCTGATCAGTTTAAATGAGAGAGTTCAAAAATTGAGTCACTATTACATCACAAAAATAAGCATTTCAAATGTTT
The DNA here is from genome assembly GCA_022985045.1 of Macadamia tetraphylla. Lineage (NCBI taxonomy): Eukaryota > Viridiplantae > Streptophyta > Magnoliopsida > Proteales > Proteaceae > Macadamia > Macadamia tetraphylla. The sequence continues at coordinate 76,272,283 of CM040961.1, forward strand.
GTCATAAATTGTCTAGTTAATATTTACTTATGTTTTGAAACAACATACTATTCATAAATAAATAAAGCGACATGTCCTCAATCTTGACCACCATCTTCGATATTCTTCATGTAGTGTTCAAACACCTTAGGCTTATCTGCCTCATTGGCATTCAAGAAGATGGGAGCCAATTCCTTATGTTGCATGAAGAATTGTTTAGCACACAATTTTTTATCAAACTCAACTCCTGGAAGTGGATCAATCTCAATACATAAGTTTTTTGCAAATTCCTTCCGAGGGTCTTACTTGGCCATCTCCACATTTGCATTGGCTATCACCTTCAAAGGACTACTAACCTTCTCTGCACCTCCTTTCTTCTTCTTCTCTTTACTTGTTACCCCTGAACTAGGCCTACCACGGGAACGACTGCTACTTGCATTGGGAGTATAATGGGAACTTTCACCAACATTATCATCAATAGCATCATAATTGTCTAAGCTAATTTCTTCATCAATTGGCACTGGAATGTAAGGCTGGTCCTCATTGATTGCATCGGATGGGTGTGAAGATCCAGCCCTCGTAGCAATTTCATTACGCAGCCATTCAAAAATTTGTAGGTGAATGGGAAGCACTCTATGCTCTTTCCAAAATCTTTGCTCTTTTTTCTAAAAAAAATGATAATTAACTCTTGGATTGTCTAAATAGTAAACTGTTAACTTTACCTTTAGTATAACTTTCTAACAATCTAGAAATAATGCATCAAACATTTAATTAACCTTGAATTCTTTCCACATATGTTGTGGTGCATCAAACCTCTTCTCATGGTCATTCCAACCCATTCCACTATTTTTTTGCAAGTCAACAAACGACTTCAGCCTTGCTTTCCATATCCTATAGTGATTGCGGCACTGTCCCCAGTCATATTTCGTATGAAATCTATCATATAATTCAGTTGAGACTACTTGAAATTGTTCTTTTTTCAACCCATATCTCCATTCTTTCCCTTTTGTAGTTGGTGTAGAAGACGCTCTAGAAAGTAGTGAGATATCCCAGAAGGCCATGTAGCAATTTTTGAGTTAGAACCCTCAACTGCGTCCATCTTTGCTACAATGAATCCTGATATCAAATATTCAGCCCCCCCCCCCAAAAAAAAAAGAGGAAATAACTGTAACCATAAAAAAAAAAGCATAATATTCCAAAGAATGCATATTAATAGCGAAACCATGAACTGAAAAAGTTATTACAAGCCAAGACACACAAAACATGTTTATGTAGTTCAAATTAAAAAATCTTAAAATGAAACCAAGTCTAGTTCAAGTAGTTAGGACAAAAGATAAATGGATTCAATCTGTATCTTCTTGTGATTCATATGAAGAATCATGCATTTCTTCATCTGAATCATCTCCTACCATCCAATCATTCCACATATAATCAGCCATCTCCTCTCGGAATTAATCTTGATCAAAGTTATCATCGTCATCATCAACGTCAGAATCCTCATCACTATCTTCATCATTGTCTTCTGCTTCTCCATTAGTATTCTCACCTACAACTGCATTCTCTTGTTGAAGCCATTCCTCTTCTTCTTGAACACTATTTTGGGTAAGGATATGATTGTGTATCATAACACAAGCTTGTACAATCCTAGCCTGAGTCTTAAAAGGATACTCTGGTTGGGTTTCCAAAATCTTGAATCTTGACTTCAACAATTCGAAAGCCCGCTCAATTATGTTACGTAATCTTGAATGATCCAAGTTGAACAATTCTTTCTTGTCGGCAGGTGAAATATTCGAATTTCTCCACTCTTTCAAGTGGTATCGAACGTTACGGTAGGGTCTTAAGAACCCCTTCTGGTTTGCAAACCTTACATCTACAAGATAGAATTTACCTCTAGGAACTGGTAGCTTTGCCTCACCTTCTCTGTGAATGGCATCATCTAATATTCGTGAATTAGATGCTGATCCTTCCCAACCAGAAAGTATATATGTGAACTTCATAACAAAATCACAAACTGCTAGGATATTTTATGATATATTTCCCTTCCTATCATGAAATGTTCGATGTTGAGCAATTGGTACCCATGCAGGGATATGTGATCCATCTATGGCTCCAATACAATCCTTGAAATAAGGATAAAAGCTCCTATGGTTACCTGATATTCGCTCATGTGTTATGGTACTCGGAGCTTCAACAATACCAGGTACAGTTTGAGAACTGCTCCCAAAACACTATTGAAATATCAACTAATAGTTTCACTTGAATGCCCAAACAAATGTAAGAGGACGCGGTTCTTAACATTGTGATCGATTGCATATAAAAAAAATAACAACTTGTTCCTCCACTTGAACGTTAATTGTATCATATGGAAGACCCTTGGCACACATCACTTGACAAAGGTCAAAGAACGCCTTTTGACTCATTCTTATCATGTTTCAACATGTCTTGTCAGCATGTCCAATGATTCATTGTGTCTCAATGGAGCCACATCGAGTCTCATTACGATAAGGTTGTTTACATAGAAACAGTTTCTTATACTGCTCCTGCTATAATAACTGCAGTAGCCGCAAATATTATTACTTTCTTGCACCTCTGATAATACTCATCATATTCATTATCACTATCCATTTTTTACGTAAATCTACAATTTAGAATTAAACAAGCACTTTAGAAAACTAATAATGTATTCATATGTATTCAAAGAAGAGAAATCAAAACTATTAAAAGAAAGAATGAATTAAAAATTTCAGGCTTTCAGAAAAAAGAATTCAAATGAAATGCTTCTAAATATAATAGATGATGTATCTTAGAAAGTGAAGCATAATGAGGATCAATAATAATAAGGAGCTACTACCCGTCTCATCTGTGGTCATCTAGCCTTGTTCAAATCTGCCCAGAAGGGTTTCATCCATAGGGAGATAGCTTGGAAGGAGACACAAAGAAGGAAATCTACACCAGAGCCAATCCCCAAAATCACAAGTGAATGCGAAGAAGCTGAATGAAAGCTTTCCTTTTAATTTCTACCACTATCGTTTTGTCCTTTCAGGGAGGTGTTCTATATAGATGGAAAAGAAATCCTGATTTTCTATAACATATCTTGGAATTTGGATCTGAATTATTACTATGGAATATATATCTACTGGTTAACTGGCAGACAGGAATTGTACACTGCAAGAACTATATAATAATAGTTCCATGGATGCAAGTGCAGGGAGCAGATATGTTAGAGCAGAGGTAAGAGAAGAGAATCAACCAAAACCACCTCACTGAATAATCAAAATACAGGAGGAGAGGAATTCAATGGTGATTTGCTCCACAATAGGAATTGGATTTCTGGGAAAATTTTGGGCCTATTAGAAAAGGAAAAACGTTTAGTTAGATCAGGGGAAATAACTTTTTAGCCAAAATAAAAGATGTAATAAATGATGGTGTGGGAAAGCAAAAAGGAAAGGAAAATATTAATGGTGGACAATTCAATCAAAAGAAAACTAGTGCTTCTGGACGCTGAGATGTGAAAGTGACCACAATGAAACCAGCCAAAAAAAAAAAAAAAAACTAGCCTTTCAAATTGCAAGTCCTGCTAACCAAAATTGCCCTTCCTAAGCACTATTTCTACAGGCCCACAGAAGCTCATCCTTCTAAAACCCTGACTATTTAATCCTCCTCTTACAGTAGATACATAGCTCTCATACCTTGTTTCCTTCAATAGATTAAACCAAATAATGAGAATCCCACCACTAACAGATACCCTTTTCTTCATGATTTGACAAACAAACTGTATAACAGTCAAATAATTTCCTTCAAAAACACATATACTAACACCAACCACCATACTCCATCTTTTTCCTCTGATAAAGACCTTTACAGTAGAACCCACGTCATGATAGCAGACCTGATTAACTGATCCTTATGAACCAAGTCCAAAAAGCAAGACAAACATAGAGAGGGAGAGAGAGGAGGAGGAGAATACCAAATCCAAATTTGTAGAGTCACTGGATGGCTGAAGCAAACGTCGTTGGTGGGAGGGCAGGTGAACCAGAGAGCATATCACTTCAATTGCCACTGCTATATATCCATGAATAGATCATATGTAGTCTGAGTTAAAAAACCTAAAAATAATGCTTACAACACAATGAAAACACAATAGAGAGCCGTAGATAGAGAAAGCGAGTGAGAGAGAGAGAGGAAAGAGAAAGCGATAGGTTCTGGTTTTAAAAACCCAACCCTACAACCCCATGAAATCGAAATAAACTCCATGAAATCAAAATAGAGAGCTTCTGGTTTTAAAAACTTAACCCTACAACTCCATGAAAGAGCTTCTGGTTTTAAAACCTAACCCTACAACTCCATGAAATCGAAAATAGAGAGCTTTTGATTTTAAAAACCTAAACCTAAAACTCCATGAAATCGAGAGATACAGAGAGAGAAAGAGAGATCGATGGAGGGCTTACCAGTCACCGATGAGACTGTTACGATTTGAGAGGTTGCGTGTTAAGATGTTGGCTTCCGTGGAGAATGTATTTCCTTTATCTCCTTTTATATTAGGTGGTAAAAACGTTGCTCAAATATGAGTTTAAGTGTTGAGGTAAACTCAAATTTGGAACACATCTTTTGTAATATAGTCATTCATGGGAAGTAGGATGCTCACTTATGAGGGTCATTCTAGTGGAACCAAACAACTCAAAAACTTAAGAATTATCATTCTAAAGAATGTCATCCCAAAGATTTACTGAACCAAACACCCCCTTCGACCTTTGGAATTAAAAGCTAGAGGTGTCAGAAAAGTTACCGCAGGATAACTAGCTTGTGGCAGCCAAGCGTTCATAGTGATGTTCCTTTTTTATCCTTCAATGTCGGCTCATCCTATCATTGCAAAGCAAAATTTTCCAAGTGTTGGATTGTTCACCCACCAATAGGGAACGTGAGCTGGGTTTAGACCGTCATGAGATTGGTTAGTTTTATCCTACTGATGATAGTGTCGTGATAGTAATTCAACTTAGTATGAGAGGAACCATTGATTCACACAATTGGTCATCACGTTTGGTTGAAAAGAAAGTGGCGCGAAGCTGCTATGTGCCGGATTATGACAAAATGCCTCTAAGTCAGAATCTAGGCTAAAGAAGCGACGCCTGTGCCTGTCGCCCATTTGCTGACTTGCAGTAGGGGCCCTCTGGCCATGACAGTTGTGGTATCAGAGCTTCGGTTGCGAGGGAGCCAAGCTTGAGGGTTAGGAGACAGGCGCGCTAAAACTCTGGAATAGAGACGAACCTGGGGACTAAAGGAGTTCTCCAATACCATCCAGGGGCTAGGTGCTTACTTGCCCTTGGACGGGAGGGAAGACAAGGAGAATTTGGGAGCAAGCCATCCATGCCAAGAAGAGGAAGATGCAAACGAGAGAATGGAGACAACCAGATGACGTTATAGGAGGCTCAAGTTATGTGACTACAACAAGAACCCCAAAAGGCGTTGCTCCTTGCAAGAGGGAAGCTAATTTGGTTGCTAATCCTATCATCCAGAGACACAAACTATCTCTTTACGTGGAGTATTTAGTCAAGTGGAAAGGGCGACCAGAGAGCGAGACAAGATAGGAGACAACTGGCATGCTGAGACGGCTCGTGAATAAAAGTACCACAAGGAGGTGACGACAAGGGCATCACAGATTCAGGTGGGGGAGAGTGTCACGACCTACCCAACATAGGCCCACGGGCCTAGCTCACCAAGCCCATGGACTTAGGCCATTGGGCTAAGTAAGGTCCAAGTTCTAGAGTTTTCTACAAAGGTGTAGTAACTCTAGATATTTTATTGTAGATACTTGTAGAAGACATTTATAGGAAATATTTTGGGAGAGATTTCTAGAGCTCTGCTAAGGAGGTGGGAAGCTTCTAGTTTCCTCCCCAACTGTTGGATAGAGGACATTTGCAAATATCTTAGCCATCCATTGTAACTTGGGGTGCCTATAAATAGGTGTTGCCTCATTTGGCAAAGGCACTCACCAAGGACCAACCAAGAGTGTTCAACCAAGCAGGTGAGTTCTCAAGCCTTGTACTCAAGAGTTCTCTAGTGTAATACAAGTTCATTCTTCTCAAACTCACTCTTGTGTTCACTTCTTCTCTTCCCAAGTCCCTTAAGGAGGGTGGTTAGGCTGACTTAGTGCTAGTGGAAGTGCTAAGTGCCGGTGCGGTTGCTTAGAAAGTCAAAAGCCATGACAATGTGCTCTTGAATGGCCCAAGTGTGTGTCTACGCATGCCCCCAAGTGTTAACTATGTGTGCCCATGTGTGCACATTGAATGGCCGCACAACAACCCAAGTGTTGACTACATGTGCACATTGAATGGCCCAAGTGTTGCCTAACTGTGCCCATGCATGCCCACAACTGTTGCCTAAGTGTGCACCCAAGTGTGCCTGTGCGTGGTCTTGAATGCCCCAAGTGTCACCTTAAGTGTGCCTATATGTGCCCCCATATGTGTTGAATAAGTGTGTCTATGCATGCACCCAAGTGTTGCCTACTTGTGCTCTTGAATGCCCCAAATGTTGCCTAAGTGTGCTCTTGAATGTCGTAAGTTTGCACATATACGTGCCCATGACTATGCCTATGCGTGCCCCCCTAAGTGTGCCTAAGTGCATATGAAGGCAGTGCACAAGGCAGTAGTACAGCACGCATGGCCGCACAAGGTGCATCCATGGTGGCAGGCTGCCGCACATATGGATGCAGGCGTGGCTGCACTTCCACACACATGGTTGCATGCCACCTCGAGCACGGATGCAGGTAAGGCTCCACTATCACGAGCATGGGTGCAGGCTACCATGTACACATGGCTGGGGGCAAGGGTGCACCACCATGCGTAAGGTGGCAGGAAACAACGCACATTGCTGCTGGAAAGGGCGTACAACTGCACGTAAGGTGGCAGGTACGGTCGCACATGGCTGCGGGCAATGGTGCAGGCTACGAGTGATGGGCTGTTGCCCGGGCCGCACTTCCACGCACATGGGTGCGACCATGGCTGCACATGCCCTGCACAAGGTTTCACGCGTGGTGCACATGCCACGCATAAGGTTGTTGGGATGGCCGCACATGACATACAGATGGCTGCACTATCGCATCCAAGGTTGCGTTCCTCGTCGCACATGCCGAGCGCATGGCTGCACTAACGCGTGCAAGGTTGCAGGCATGGTTGCACATGCCCTACCCATTGCTGCCCTACCACTAGCAAGGTTGTGTGCGTTGCTGCACACCGCCCTCCATGTTGCATGCATGGCTGCATGTGCCACGCCCATCGCTGCTCTGCCGCGAGCATGGTTTCAGGAGTTGCTGGATGTGCCGCGCACGAGGTTATAGGCACGGTTGCATCATCACGTGTAAGGTTGCATTGCGTGGTCGCACATGACGCGTGCATGGCTGCACTACCACGTGTAAGTCGCCAGCATGGCTGCCCATGCGGTGATCATGATGGCTGGCATGGCTGCACATGCCACGGGCATTTCAGCACATGGCGCATGCAAGGTTGCCAACTTTGCTGCACTTTCGTGCCCATGTCTACACTCCACCATGCACATAGCTTCATGCACATGGCTTGCACATGGGTGCTTCCATGGTCCCCATGGCCCATGCAACAGAGGCTCCTTTGTGGCCTTTATCTACACACAAGGCACCGACTGCTGCACACGTCAAGGCCATGCCCACACAACATAGTTTGGGTCTTTAAATCATGTTGTGCAAAACATCCCTTTGGGTTAGAAAAGCCTTGGAATTGGCTATTTGGCACTCAAAGTACAATCATTTTCACTTAAACCCCACATTTCCATTTTTTTGGGTATTTTTCATAATGTTTCAATCATAAAATATTAGAAAACATCAAAATATGTTGGAATGGTCCAATATCTTTTCAGAACATTCTATCAACCTTTGGAAGACATTCAAAATCTAGTTTTCAGAAAAAATACATTAAAATGAATTTTTCATTGTTTCTTGAATTTAATATGTTTTTTAATATTAAAAAATTAATAAAAAATAAAATATTTATTAGAAAACTATATTTTTTATGAAAATAATATTTGGATTTTTCTCTAATTTCATACCCAGTTTCATTTGATTTGGATATTTGAAGCTCAAAAAATAGTCCGGTATATTTTTTTGGTGGGGATCATGTCTCCTTCTGGAAAGGGGCAAAGAGCATAAGTGCTACCTTGAGGGAGGGGGTGCCACTCTCCCCTGGGCTGCATAGTAGGGCACCAGACAATAAGCGGGCATGGTAGGCAAACCCAAAAGACCCATGGCATGGGAAAAAAAGTGAAATGGCACATTGGTTTCGATGAGTTGGCCCTTGGTGTGCGCCGAGGCCTGCCACTGCATGCGGCTAGATGTGTATGGCTACTTGCCTTGTGCTACCATGACCCCATAGCTGCTGTCACGTGTGCCAGTTGTGGCACAACATGCCCAATGAAGGTGCATGTCCTTACGAATGGTCAGCCCTTCTGTCCCATAATGTGCCCCCTTCTGTCGTACAGCGTTGCCTGCCACCATGGGCTGTTGGGCGCACATGGCTACTTGCCATGCACTGCCACACCCCCACTTCTGCTGCCACATGTGCTCGTCGATGCATAGCATGCCCAACGAAGGCATGGCATGTGAAAATATGTACATGGCGCGTCAGTCTTGATGGTCAACCCCTCTACTACACATAGTTGCCTGCCATTGTGTGCTACTGGGTGTGCATGGCTGCCAGCCTTGCGCTGTCGTGCCTCCACATCTATTGCCACATGCGTCTATTACCACACAGCATGCCCAAGAGTGGCATAGCATGTGCAAAACACCTGTATGGTACGTCGGTTTCAAAGATTTGGCCTTGGTGTGCGTTGCGGCCTGCCACGGCGTGCTGGTTGGCCCTCATGGTTGCCTACTATATACCTCTATGCCTCGATAGCTACTGCCACCTACACTCATGGCGGCATAAAAAACCTAACAAATGCTTGGTATATATGTGAAAACAAGTACATGGCTCGTCTATCTAGATGGTCAGCCCATCTGCTGCACACCACTGCCTGCAATCGTGTCCTACTGGGTGCGCATGGCTCCCTACCTTCCACTGCCATGCCCCCATAGTTACTGCCACATGTGTTTGTAGCTGCACAGCATTTTCAAGAGAGGCATGGCATTTGAAAACAAGTAAATGGCCAATGCATCCCGATATTCAGCCCCTCTGTCGCACACTGCTGCTTGCCACCCTGGGCTATTTGGTGCACAAGGGTTCCTGCCTTGTGTTGCCGTGCCCCCACAGCTACTACCAGATACTCCCATAGCCGCATGGCATGCCCAAGATAGGCTTGGCATGTGAAAATCACCATCAAGGTATGTTGGTTCCGATGACTACCTTCGATGTGCACTGTGGCCTGCCATGGCATGCTACTGGGCGTGCATGGCTGCCTGGATAGCTACTACCACATACGTCGATAGCCACACAACATGCCCAAGAGTTGCATGGCATGTGAAGGACAACAACATGGCATGACGGTCCGGATGATTAGCCCCTTGTTTTGCACCTTGGCCAGCCAATGCATGCTGGTGGGTTTGCATGGCTGCCTACAAACTGCACCTGCACCTGCACCCTCACCATAGCCTACTGCCACTTTTGTTAGTTTCGTTACAACATCCCTAGAGAGTCATGGCATGTGAAAAATGTAGACTTCCACTTTTGTTAGTTTCTGTACAGAATCCCTAGAGAG
>CM040961.1:76291978-76315259 GCA_022985045.1 Macadamia tetraphylla
TTAGGCTGACTTAGTGCTAGTGGAAGTGCTAAGTGCCGGTATGGTTGCTTAAAAAGATCTAAAACCGTGACAATGTGCTATTGAATGGCCCAAGTGTGTGCCTACGCGTGCCCCCAAGTGTTGACTACATGTGCCCATGTGTGCACATTGAATGGTCTCACAACACCCCAAGTGTTGACTACATGTGCACATTGAATGGCCCAAGTGTTGGCTAACTATGCCCATGCATACCAACAACTGTTGCCTAAGTGTGCACGCAAGTGTGAAATTCCATGCTCTTGAATACCCCAAGTGTCACCTTAAGTGTGCCTATATGTGCCCCTAAGTGTTGACTGTGTGTCTATGCATGCACCCAAGTGTTGCCCAAGTGTCGCCTAATTGTGCTTTTGAATGCCCCAAATGTTGCCTAAGAGTGCTCTTGAATGCCACAAGTGTGCACATATACGTGCCCATGACTATGCCTACGCGTGCCCCCTTAAGTGTGTCTAAGTGCATATGAAGGCGGTGCACAAGGCAGCAATACCGCACACATGGCCGCACAAGGTGCATGCATGGTGGCAGGCTGCCGTGCACTTGGCCACAATCAAGGCCTTACCACACGGACATGGATGCAAGTTGTTGCGCACACAGGTGCAAGCATGGCTGCGCTACCCCACACAAGGTTGGTGGCCAGCATGTGCATGACTACGTGCAAGGCTGCACTATCGCGCGCATGGATGCAGGCATGGCTGCACATGTCGCGTGCATGATGGTAGGCTGTCTTGCACACGGCTGCACTACAGAGTGTGCATGTGGCTGGCATGGCCTATCAAGGTGCAGGCTGCCGTGTGTGTGGCCGTAAGCAAGGCGGTAACGCACGCACATGGATGCAGCCTACCGTGCATGGGTGCAGGCATGGCTGCACTACCGCATGGAAGGTAGCTGGCATGGCCGCACAAGGTGTAGGTATCGCTGGGGGCAAGGTTACACTAGCGTGTGCAAGGTTGCTAGCGTGGTGGTAGGCTGCCGCTCACATAGATGTGAGCGTGGCTGCAATACCGCACATATGGTTGCATGCCCCCTCATGCAAGGATGCGGGTAAGGCTCCACTATCGCGAGCATGGGTGCAGGCTACCGCACGCACCTAGCTGGGGGCAAGGGTGCACCATCACGCGTAAGGTATAAGAAACAACGCACATTGCTGAGGAAAAGGGTGCACAACCGCACGTAAGGTGGCAGGCATGGCTGCACATGGCTACGGTCAATGGTACAGGATGCGCGCATTGGGCTGCTGCCCAGGCCGCACTTCCATTCCCATGGCTGTGACCACGGCTACACATGCCCTACACAAGGTATCACGTGTGGCAGCACATGCTGCACGCAATATTGTAGGCATGGCCGCATATGACTCGCAGATGGCTGCACTATCATGCCCAAGGTTGCCTTCCTCGCCGCATATGCCTCGCGTTTGGCTGCACTAATGCACGCATGGTTGCGGCATGGCCACACATGCCACACCCATGGTTGCGTGCGTTGCTGCACACTGCCCTCCAGGTTGCATGCCTAGCTGCATGAGCCACACCCAACGCACATGTCAGGCGTAGGGCTGCACTACCGCACGTAAGTTCGCGGGCATGGCTACCCATGCGGTGATCATGATGGCTGGCATGGCTGCATATGCCACAGGCATTTCAGCACATGGAGAGCGTAAGGTTGCAGGCATTGCTGCACTTCCGTGCCCACGTCTACAGTACACTTGTGGTTATGGCAGTCATCAGAACCAACATGCCTTGATGGTGATTTTCACATGCGAGGCCTATCTTGGGCATGCCATGTGGCCACAGGCTCATCTGGCAGCAGCTGTGGGGGCACGACAGTAGCTGTGGGGACACGGCAGCACAAGGCAGGAACCCTTGCTCAACCAACTGCCCAGGGTGGCAGGTAGCTGTGTGCGGCAGAGGGCTGAACATCGAAAAGCATTGGCCATTTACTTGTTTTCAGATACCATGCCTCTCTTGAAAATGTTGTGTAGCTATGGACACGTGGCAGTAACTGTGGGGGCATGGCAGCGGAAGGTAGGGAGCCATGCACACCCAGCAGCACACGGTTACAGGCAGTTGTGTGCGACAGATGGGCTGACCATCTAGACAGACGAGCCATGTACATGTTTTCACATACATGCCAAGCCTTTGTTGGGCTTTCTATGTAGCTATGAGCATAGGTGGCAGCAGTTGTCGAGGCATAGCAATATATAATAGGCAACCATGAGGGCCAAGCAGCACTCCATGGCAGGCCGTAACACACACCAAGGGCCAAATCTTTGAAACCGACGTACCATACGGGTGTTTTGCACATGTCATGCCACTCTTGGGCATGTTGTGCAGCAACAGACGCATGTGGCAGCAGATGTGGAGGCACGATAGCGTAAGGTTGGCAGCCATGTGTGCCCAGCAGCACAAAATGGCAGGAAACTGTGTGCGGCAGAGGGGCTAACCATTGGGATGGATGCACCATGGACATGTTTTCACACGCCATGCCTTGGTTGGGCATGCTGTGCGTCGATGGGCACATATGGCAGTAGAAGTGGGGGCGTGGCAGCGAATGGTAGGCAACGCTGCGCGGCAGAAGGGGGTGGCATTGTGCGATAGAAGGACTGACCATTCACAAGGATGCGCACCTTCATTGGCCATACTGTGCCGCAACTGGCACACATGACAGCAGCTGTGGGGTCATGGCAGCACAAGGCAGGCAGCCATGCACGTCCAGCCAAGTCATCGAAACCGATGTGCCATTTCACTTTTTTTCTCATGCCATGGGTCTTTTGGGTTTGCCTACCATGCCCCTCAGAAACCACCCGGGGAGAGTGGCTCCCCCCTCCCTTAAGGTAGCTCTTATGCTCTTTGCCCCTTTCCAGAAGGAGACATGACCCCCCCAAAAAATATATCGGACTATTTTTAAGCTTCAAATATCCAAATCAAATAAAACTTAGTATGAAATTAGAGAAAAATCCAAAGATTATTTTCATATCAAAATCATAGTTTTCTGATAAATATTTATTTTTTTATTAAGTTTTTAATATTAAAAAACATATTAAATTCAAAAAATAAGGAAAAATTCATTTTAATGTACCCAACTATCCCTATTAATCATTACTCCGATCCTGAAGGCCAACGCAATAGGACCGAAATCCTCTGATGTTATCCCATGCTAATGTATCCAAAGTGTAGCCTTTCTTTGAGCAATCTAATTTCTTCAAAGTAACAGCGCCGGAGGAACAACCTGGTCAAGTAAGGCCAGGAGCGCATCGTCGATAGAAGGGACGAGACGATCGGTACCCACCGTGAGGCAGACCGATCGATCCATCCCAAAGTCCAACTACGAGCTTTTAAACTACAACAAATTAAATATATGCTATTGGAGCTGGAATCACCGTGGCTGCTGGCACCATACTTGCCCTCAGTGGATCCTCGTTAAGGGATTTAGATTGTACTCATCCCAATTACCAAACTCAAAGAGCCTGGTATTGTTATTTATTGTCACTACCTCCCTGTGTCAGGATTGGGTAATTTGCGTGCCTGCTGCCTTCCTTGGATGTGGTAGTGGTTTCCCAGGCTCCCTCTTCGGAATCGAACCCTAATTCTCCATCACCCCTCACCACCATAGTAGGCCACTATCCAACCATTGAAAGTTGATAGGGCAGAAATTTGAATGATGTGTCGTCGACACAAAGGCCATACGATCCGTCGAGTTATTATGAATCATCAGAGCAACGGATAGAGCCCGCATCGATCTTTTATCTAATAAATACATCCCTTCCAAAAGTCAGGGTCCGGTGCACGTATTAGCTCTAGAATTACTACAGTTATTTGTGTAGCAGATACCATCAAACAAACTATAAATGATTTAATGAGCCATTCGTAGTTTCACAGTCTGAATTAGTTCATACTTACACATGTATGGCTTAATCTTTGAGACAAGCATATGACTACTGGCAGGATAAACCAGGTAACTTTCCTTCTCGATGCCAAAGCACTACATGAACCACATCCCCAATTGTGCATTGGGTGATGCTGCTCCATACATTAAAGGCGATCTATCATTCTTGTGCAACGAGTCACAACCAAAGGTTTCAAGAGGACACACACATCCAACTTGCCCCACAAAATGTCCCACATCCTAACGAACAAATAGTGAACAAGCACTACTGACACTAAGAAAGTGGATATATGCATCACATGCCAAGCCACCTCACACCAACCACAAGGGCAGGCAAGAGGGATGAAATGAGAGTGAAGGGGCAACATCTTTCCATCCAACTAGGTAAGCAACAGAAGAACCATTTTCATGCTCTTGACAAAGACACTTTTGGCCCATCGCAATGCATAGAGGTATCTGTGCATACTGGTTCAATACACAAGCAAAGACCCCACAACCACAAGAAAAACAAAAGCCACTCACATGCATTACGTCCACTACCCACACAATCCACCACCAAACCTACCACAATGTAATAAGGATTTGGTAGATGAAAAATCAATAGCCCCTCTAAGCATGAAAATCTCAACAATCAACAAGGATCGAGGGACTCGAGATCTATCTCCACCTACAAGCTTGCAACCTACATTCTCCAGAGACCCACATTAATGTCGTATTATAACACTTGCGGCAGGAGGCATGCAAACACCTCCGCACCTAGGCGCAACCTAGAAATGCATTTCTCTGAATACCATGAGGCCACAAAACCGAGCATAAGAAAACTCTTGCAAGCAACAAACCCATGAGAATGCAAATTTCTTTTTAAAAACAAAAGGGGGGAGGGAGGAGGGGAGGGGAGGGAGGGACTCGTGATCTGTCTCCACCTTCAAGCTTGCAAACCTATGTTCTCCAGAGACGCATGTTAATGTCGCATTATAACACTTGCGGCAGGAGGCATGCAAACACCTTCGCACCTAAGCACGACTTAGAAACGCATTTCTCCAAATAGCAAAGGCCACAGAACCGAGCATAACAGAACTCTTGCAAGTAACATACCCACGAGAATGGAAATTTTTTTAAAAAGCAGGGAGGGGGGAGGGACTTATGATCTATCTCCACCTGCAAGCTTGCAACCTATGTTCTCTAGAGACCCACGTTAATATCATATTATAACACTGGTGGCAAAAGGCCTGCAAACACCTCCACACCGAGGCACAACTTAGAAATGCACTTCTCCAAATAGTATAGACCACAAAACCAAGCATAAAAAAACCCTTGCAAGCAACAAACCCACGATAATGCAATTTAAAGAAAAAAAAACAATGAGATGGGGGGGAGGGACCAACTAAAAATTTGTTGTGCACATTGACTTGACCAATGATTCTGTGAAACCCATTCATTGGGCATGTCAATGTAGACAACAACCCACCCCTTCCACCATGACCTATATATGACGACAAGATAAAGAGCACAGAGGGGTGGAAATGCGTGACTACGGCCATGCTCGCAAAAAGTGGCACTAGCACAACTGCACATGACAGGAAGCAAAGCACGTCAAACTGCCACGGTGCCTAGATGGGATTAATCAACAGGGCCAACGTGTCATTTTCATGTTTTTCATATGCCATGACTCTCTTGGGCATACTATACAGAAACTAGCAAAAGTGGCAGTCGGCCGCGATGAGGGTGTAGGTGCAGTGTGTAGGCAGCCATGCAAACCCACCAGCATGCATTGGTTGGCCAATGTGCAAAACAAGGGGCTAATCATCCAGAACATCACGCCATGCCTTCGTTGGGCATGCTATACGTCGATAGGAAAATATGGCAACAGAAGTGGGGGCGTGGCAGCGCATGGTAGGCAGCCAAGTGTGCTCTGCAACCCACAGTGGTAGGCAATGCTGTGCGGCAAAAGGGGGCGACGTTGTGCGACAAAAGGGCTGACCATTCGCAAGGGTGTGCACCTTCGTTGGCCATGCTGTGCCATGACTGGCACATGTGACAGCAGCTATGGGGTCATAGTAGCACAAGGCAGGCAACCATGCGTGTCCAATCACACGTAGTGGCAGGCCTCGGTGCACACTAAGGGCCAACTCATCGAAACCGACGTGCCATTTCACTTTTTTGCCCATGCCATGGGTCTTTTGGGTTTTTCTATCATTCCCGCTCATTGTTTGGTGCCCCGCTATGTGGCCCCTCAGAAACCACCTGGGGAGAGTGGCCCCCACTCCCTCAAGGTAGCTCTTATGCTCTTTGCCTCTTTCCAGAAGGAGACATGACCCCTCCAAAAAATATACCGGACTACTTTTTGAGCTTCAAATATCCAATTTAAATGAAACTTGGTATGAAATTAGAGAAAAATCCAAAGATTATTTTCATATAAAAATCATATTTTTTTGATAAATATTTATTTTTTTATTAATTTTTAATATTAAAAAACATATTAAATTCAAAAAACTATGAGAAATTCATTTTAATGTATTTTTCTGAAATATAAATTCTGGATGTCTTCCAAAGGTTGATAGAATGTTCTAAAAAGATATTGGACCATTCCATCATATTTTGATATTTTCTAATATTTTATGAATGAAACATTACGAAAAATACCCAAAAAAATGGAAATACGGGGTTTAAGTGAAAATGATTGTACTTTGAGTGCCAAATAGCCAATTGCATGGCTTTTCTAACCCAAAGGGTTGTTTTGCACAACATGATTTAAAGACCCAAACTATGTTGTGTGGGCATGGCCTTAACGTATGCAGCAGCCGGTGCCTCATGTGCAGCAGAAGGCCGCAAAGGACCCTCTATTGCATGGGCCATGGGGACCACAGTAGCATCCATGTGCAATCAATGTGCGCATGGCTATGTGCACGGTGGACTACAGACGTGGGCACAGAAGTGTAGCAATGCCTGTAACCTTACGCGTGCCATGTGCTGAAATGCCCGTGGCATGTGCGGCCATACTAGCCATCATGATTGCCGCATGGGTGGCCATACCCACGAATTTATGCGCGATAGTATAGCCATGCAGGTGGCATGTGTGACCACGCAACGTAACCTTGTGGGCTGCGGTGCAGCCATGCCTGTAAATTCGTGCACGCCACGTCAGGCAACTCCCAAAATCGTGTGTGCGGCAAGGCAACGATGGGTGTGGTAGATGCAGCCATGCATGCAACCTGGAGGGCGATGTGCAGCAATGCACGCAACCTTGCAAGTGGTAGGGCAGCCGTGGGTGCAGCATGTGCGGCCATGCCGGTAACCTTGGGCATGGCAGTGCAGCCATTTGTGTGTCATGTGCGGCCATGCCTGTAACCTTACGTGCAGCATGTGCGGCCACATGCACAACCTTGTGCTGGGCATGTGCAGCCGTGGTCTCAACCATGTGCGTGGAAGTGCGGCCTAGGCCATAGCCCAGTCCGCGT
Organism: Macadamia tetraphylla; assembly: GCA_022985045.1. Classification (NCBI taxonomy): domain Eukaryota; kingdom Viridiplantae; phylum Streptophyta; class Magnoliopsida; order Proteales; family Proteaceae; genus Macadamia; species Macadamia tetraphylla. The sequence goes on from CM040961.1 coordinate 76,299,352, forward strand.
AGCCTGCACCATTACCCGTTGCCATGTGCAGCCGTGCCAGCCACCTTGCATGCAGTTGTGCACCCTTTTCTGTAGCAATGTGCGTTGTTGCCTACCACCTTACTCGTGGTGGTGCACCCTTGCCCCCAGCCATGTGCGCACAGTAGCTTGCACCCATGCTCGCTATAGTGGAGCCTTACAAGAATCCGTGTGTGAGGTGGCATGCAACCATATGTGTGGTCTTACAGCCATGCCCTCATCCACATGCGCGGTAGCCTGCCACCACTCCAAAAGCCTTGCGTGCGCTAGTGCAACCTTACCCGCAGCGATCCCTACACCTTGTGCGGCTATGCCAGCTGCCTTTCCTATGGTAGTGCAGCCATGCATGATAGCCTGAATCCATGTGTGTGCGGTACAGCCTTGCATACGGCCACACACGCGGTAGCCTACACCTTGTTAGGCCATACCAGCCACATGCACGCTCGGTAGTGCAGCCGTGTGCAAGGCAGCCTGCCATCATGCACGTGACATGTGCAGCCATACTTGAATCCATACGCATGATAGTGCACCCTTGCCCACAGTCCTACGCGTGCTGGCCTGTAACCTTGTGCAGGGTAGTGCAGCCACGATTGCACTCATGCACCCGACAGCTTGCATCCATGTCTATATGGTAAGGCCTTGATTGCGGTCAAGTGCGAGGTAGCCTACCACCATGCATGCACCTTGTGCGGCCATGTGTGCGGTACTGCTGCCTTGTGCACTGCCTTCATATGCACTTAGGCACACTTAGGGGGACACGCGTAGGCATATTCATGGGCACGTATATGTGCACACTTGCGGCATTCAAGAGCACACTTAGGATACATTTGGGGCATTCAAGAGCACAATTAGGCAACACTTGGGCTACACTTGGGTGCACGCGTAGACACACTTATTCAACACCTGGGGGCACGTATAGGCACACTTAAGGCGACACTTGGGGCATTCAAGAGCACACACAGGCACACTTGGGTGCACACTTAGGCGACAATTGTTGGCATGCATGGCACAGTTAGGCAACACTTGGGCCATTCAATGTGCACATATAGTCAACACTTGGGGTGTCTAGCGGCCATTCAATGTGCACATATAGTAAACACTTGGGGTGTCTAGCGGCCATTCAATGTGCACACATGGGCATATGTAGTCAACACTTAGGGGCACGCGTAGGCACACACTTGGGCCATTCAAGAGCACGTTGTCTCAGCTTTAGACCTTTCTAACCAAACGTGTTCGCACTTAGCACTTCCACTAGCACTAAGTCAGCCTAACCACCCTCCTTACGGGATTTGGGAAGAGAAGAAGTGAACACAAGAGTGAGTTTGAGAAGAATGAACTTGTATTGCACTAGAGAACTCTTAAGTACAAGGCTTGAGAACTCACTTGCTTGGTTGAACACTCTAGGTTGGTCCCTGGAGAGTGCCTTTGCCGAATGACGCAACACCTATTTATAGGCACCCCAAGTTATAATGGATGGCTAAGATATTTACAAATGTCCTCCATCCAACGGTTAGGGAGGAAACTAGAAGCTTTCCACCTCCTTAGCAGAGCTCTAGAAATCTCTCCCAAAATATCTCCTATAAATATCTTCTACAAATATCTACAATAAAATATCTAGAGTTACTATACCTTTGTAAAAAACTCTAGAACTTGGACCTTACTTAGCCCAATGGCCTAAGTCCATGGGCTTGGTGAGCTAGGCCCGTGGGCCTATGTGGGGTAGGTCGTGACACTCTCCCCTACCTAAATCTACGACGCCCTTATCGTAACCTCCTTGTGGTACTTTTATTCATGAGCCATCTCAGCATGCCAGTTGACTCCCATCTCGTCTTGCTCTCTGGTCGCCCCTTCCACTTGACTAAATACTCCACGTAAGGAGATAGTTTGTGTCTCAGGATGATTGGATCAGCAACCAAATTAGCCTCCCTCTGGCAAGGAGTAACGCCTATTGGGGTTCTTGTTGTAGTCACATAACTTGAGCCTCCTACAACACCGTCTAGTTACCTTCGTTCTCTCATTTGTATCTTCCTCTTCTTGGTATGGATGGCTTGCCCCAAAATTCTCCTTGTCTTGCCCTCCCATCCAAGGGCAAGTAAGCACCTAGCCCCTGGATGGTGTTGGAGAACTCCTTTAGTCCCAAGGTTCATCTCGACCCCTCGAGCAACATTATGTATAGGGAATTCTTTGCAATTGATAGCCTTAGGACACCCTTGGTCCGAGTTCCTTTGCCTCCTCTGTCAAAGCAAGGTTTTGTGTGGCTCCTATATCTACCTTTGCTTGTGTGGGCTTCCCATTGATTTACACTTTTGCACACATCAACCCCTTTTGAGAGTTAAGGGCCTTGACCCCTATCTTGGCCCTAGTGGCACCACGCTGCATTGGAGACCCCATGCAAGGTGGCTCTTCCTCTTGGCCCTCTTCCTCCAATAAGGCACTAAGAGCTTTCCTCCTAGGGTAATCCCTAAACCAATGTAGCTCATCACATAGGAATCACTTGTCTCTAGGCTTGAACCGATTCCTCCTATCATACTTGTGCCTTAGTACCTCTCCTTTAGACATGTCATGAGAGGTAGTGGCTTCCCTCGCTGCTGTCCTCCTACTCTTCCCATACTTCTTCTCTAATACGAGTTTCCACCTTGTCCAACCCCTTTGCATACTTGAGCCTTGAAGGTGGCAACCATCTTCTCTTGGTTACTTACTATGGTGTTGAGAGCACCTTGTAGGGACCCCTTGAGCTCCCCCATCTGGCCATCAAGCTCATCCCTAAGCTCCACATGGCCTTTGAGCCCCTCCCCACTTTGCTTCGGAACATTGAAGCACCACTTTGCCTCGGCCAATACTTGCTCCCCTCGAGCTAAGCGAGGCCCCATAGCAATGCCAAAGTCGACGGACTTGCCTTCACTGCTTCTTTGCTTACTTGTGTAAGTGTTGGTCTCTATTCCACAGTTTTAGCTCGCCTGTCTCCTATCCCACAAGCTTGGCTCCCTTGCAACTAAAGCTCTAATACAACAACTATCATGGCCTTAGACCTTTCTAAGAGACCGCGTCGGCTCTTAGCACTCCCACTAGCACTAAGTCAGCCTAACCACCCTCCTTAAGGGACTTGGGAAGAGAAGAAGTGAACACAAGAGTGAGTTTGAGAAGAATGAACTTGTATTGCACTAGAGAGCTCTTGAGTACAAGGCTTGAAAACTCACTTGCTTAGTTGAACACTCTTGGTTGGTCCTTGGTGAGTGTCTTTGCCAAATGAGGCAACACCTATTTGTAGGCACCCCAAGTTACAATGGATGGCTAAGATGCTTCCCACCTCCTTAGTGGAGAACTCTAGAAATCTCTCTCAAAATATCTCCTATAAATATCTTCTACAAATATCTACAATAAAATATCTAAAGTCACTACACCTTTGTAGAAAACTCTAGAACTTGGACCTTACTTAGCCCAATGGCCTAAGTCCATGGGCCTATGTTGGGTAGGTCGTGACAATGTGTACACTTAGTGGCACTCAATGTGCATACATAAGCACATTTCACTTGGGCAACACGCATAACCATACTCAGGCAACCATTGGGGTAGTTAACACTTAGGGGCATGTCTGGGGCATGCGTGGACAATCCTTGCCTCAGGAAGGTGTGGGGGTAGAATTTTAAAGATTTAGGGGGAAAGAAAAGGGAAAAAAGATGGGGGGATGAATCGATGCGACACGGGGCTGAATCTCAGTGGATCGTGGCAGCAAGGCCACTCTGCCACTTACAATACCTCATCGCATATTTAAGTCATCTGCAAAGGATTCTACCTATCGTCCGATCGGAATTATGCTTCAAGGCAGCCCACACAACACATCCACTACGGGGGCTTGGCCAACGACGCGTGCCTCTGGGGGTCGGAGGGCCTCTACTGTGGGTCAACAAATGGGCGACGGGCATAGGCATCACTTCATTAGCTTGGATTCTAACCTAGAGGCGTTCAGTCATAATTCAGCACATGGTAGCTTTCGCCACTGGCTTTTCAACCATGCGCGATGACCTATTGTGTGAATCATCGGTTCCTCTCATACTAGGTTGAATTACTATCGTGACACTATCATCAGTAGGGTAAAACTAACCTGTCTCACGACGGTCTAAACCCAACTCATGTTCCCTATTGGTGGGTGAACAATCCAACACTTGGTAAATTCTGCTTCGCAATGATAAGAAGAGCCGACATCGAAGGATCAAAAAGCAATGTTGCTATGAACGCTTGGTTACCACAAGCCAGTTATCCCTGTAGTAACTTTTCTGACACCTCTAGATTCAAATTCCGAAGGTCTAAAGGATCGATAGCCACGTTTCATGGTTCGTATTTGTACTGGAAATCAGAATCAAACGATCTTTTACCCTTTTGTTCCACACGAGATTTCTGTTCTTGTTGAGCACATATTAGGACACCTACGTTATCATTTAATAGATGTGCCACCCCAGCCAAACTCCCCACATGACAATGTCCTCTGCCCGGATTATACCATTGAGGTGGGCCTTGGGTCCAAAAGGAGGGGCAGAGCCCCGCCTCTGACTCACGAAGTAAGTAAAATAACGTTAAAAGTAGTGGTATTTCACTTGTGTCGTTTCCAGCTCCCACTTATCCTACACCTCTCAAGTCATTTCACAAAGTCAGACTAGAGTCAAGCTCAACAGGGTCTTCTTTCCCATCTGATTCTGCCAAGCCCGTTCCCTTAGCTGTGGTTTTACTGGATAGTAGACAGGGACAGTGGGAATCTAGTTAATCCATTCATACGCGTCACTAATTAGATAACGAGGCATTTGGCTACCTTAAGAGAGTCATAGTTACTCCCTCCGTTTAGCCACGCTTGGTTGAATTTCTTCCCTTTGACATTCAGAGCACTGGGCAGAAATCACATTGCGTGAGCATCCATAGGGACCATCGTAATGCTTTGTTTTAATTAAAGACTTGGATTCCCCTTATCCGTACCAGTTTTGAGTCAACTATTTGACGCCCGAGGAAGGCCCCCGAGGGGGCCGTTCCCCATTCATCCCCCGACTGACATGTGGTGACCCGCTCTCGCCGTGAAAGTAGCTCGATCAGTCCACCGAAAGCCGACGGGTTCGGGACTTGGACCCCCGTGCCTAGCCCTCAGAGCCAATCCTTTTCCCAAGGTTACGGATCCATTTTTCTGACTTTCCTTGCCTACATTGTTCCATTGACCAGAGGCTATTCACCTTGGAGACCTGATGCGGTTATAAGTACTACCGGGCATGGTCAGCACTCGGTCCTCTGGATTTTCAAGGGCCGTCAGGAGTGCACCAGACACCACACGACGTGCGGTACTCTTCCAGCCGCTGGACCCTACCTCTGACTGAGCCATTTCCAAGGTAGGTAGGTTATTAAATAAAAAAGATAACACTTCCCGAGGCCCCCGCAGACATCTTCGGAGATCCTAACGTTTCCGTTAACTGCCATATCTTGATTTAGGAATTTTTACCCGATTCCCTTCCAAAGCACACGTGTGTACACGCTCTCCGATGGGCTTCCCCGATCCCTTAGGATCGACTAACCCATGTGCAAGTGTCGTTCACATGGAACCTTTCCCCTCTTTGGCCTTCAAAGTTCTCATTTGAATATTTGCTACTACCACCAAGATCTGCACCGACGATAGCTCCACCCGGGCTCATACCCCTGGTGTTACGAAGACCATAATGCCCTCCTAATCATCGGGGCTGGCAGTTGCTCCAACGGCTGGGTATAGGTTGTGCGCTTCAGTGCCATCCATTTTCAGGGCTAGTTGATTCGGCAGGTGAGTTATTACACACTCTAGTGGATTTTGACTTCCATGACCACCGTCTTGCTATCTTAATCGACTAACACCCTTTGTGGGTTTTAGGTTAGCGTGCAATTTGACACTGTAACCCAGCTTTCAGTTCATCCCGCATCGCCAGTTTTGCTTACCGAAAATGGCCCACTTGGAGCTCTCAATTCCATGGCGTGGCTTAACGAAGTAGCCTCGCTATCCTACCTATTTAAAGTTTGAGAATAGGTCGAGGGTGTTGTGCCCCCGATGCCTCTAATCATTGGCTTTACCTGATAGAACTCGCCATGGGCGCCAGCTATCCTAAGGGAAACTTCGGAGGGAACTAGCTACTAGACAGTTCGATTAGTCTTTCGCCCCTATAACCAAGTCAGACGAACGATTTGCACATCAGTTTTGATGTGTGCCTCCACCAGATTTTCCTAAGGCTTCACCTTGCTCAGGCATAGTTCACCATCTTTCGGGTCCCGACAGGTATGCTCTCACTCGAACCCTTCACAGAAGATCAAGGTCGGTCGATGGTGTAACCCATAAGGGGATCCCACCAGTTAGCTTCCTTACACCTTATGGGTTTTACTTGCCCGTTGACTCACACACATGTCAGACTCCATGGTCCGTGTTTCAAGACGGGTCGAATAGGGAGTCTGACAGGCCGATGTCCAGAGCATGCAGTTACCATTAGGCATGCCATCGAGGTGCATGCTACCTACCACAATCGCGATGATGACATCTCCTCAAACATAACACGACAACCTGGGCTTGGGACACCACCGCAATCCACATCGATCTATGCACTAAGTTGAGTGGCAGATCGGCTATTAACCATTTTGCATCCGATCGAGATGCATCGCTGGCCCCCATCCGCTTCTCTTTGGATAATTTTAAGCACTCTTTGACTCTTTTTTCAAATTCCTTTTCATCTTTCCCTTGTGGTACTTGTTCGCTATCGGTCTCTCACCCATATTTAGCCTTGGATGGAATTTACCGCCTGATGCAGTAAAAATTGACCTAGTGATCTTCCTTGTAGTTCTTGATGCTCCAACTGACCTACACAAAAGAGAAGACAAGGGAGAGCTTGGTTGACTCGATAGGGGATTCTCCGATGCCTAAGTCAGATCTTTCCACAGCAGATGCTCAAGAGAGCTTTTTCAGTGGTTAACCCTTTAGCCAACATTGAAAATAGGGAAGAACAAGACCAGGAAGTCCAACTGAGTGGTTTTGAATTAGACACAACTTGTGCAGCCATTGCCAAAGAAGGGCCAAAGGAGGAAGTCCCAGCTAACTATGAAGCCATCTGGAGTCCGCCAGTGAATTAGATGGTGAAGAACATACAATATTTTCCTGGCATAGGAGTAGGGAAATATTATCAAGGAGCTCCAAAGTAGCCTAGTTTGGTAGTGAACGAAGGAAAGAATGGTCTCGGGTACACTCCTCCAACCACCAAAGGGTAGAAAGTGCTGAGGATGACTAGGAAGATCTTTGTCTCTTACTACCCTACTCTCAATGGGTATTTTGTAAAAGAAGGAGAGGATTTCCCTTTTCGTGGAAATGTGGAACCATGGTTTGATGAAACTGCCGCAAAGATGCAACCAGGATTTGAAGTATTTTTCTAAGATGAGTTTAATTGGGTGACTCATGAAGTGGAATAACAGAAAATACTAGTCAATGAAAGTGATCAAGACAGTTGCATCACTGGGATAGTAGAAATTGCACTGATTGAGATTGGGTCTTCCTCCGCTAACCCTACAACATTGATCCATTCAAAAGAGGCACCAAGTCCTTGAGTCCTCCTAAAAAGAGAATGGAAAAAGAAGATAAGGCTCACCTAGAGCCTGCCACTTCCCATTGATTTGGAAGGCTACATTTTCTCCCTTCTACAAGAGCCTAGACCCCAAGAAATACATGAGCTTAAGCCTTGTCCTTTCAGAGGAAGAAGTACGTATGCAAAGTAAAGAAAAGCACAGAGGGTGATGGTCTATATGTACTGTGCCTGAACCAGCTGCAACGGGAAGGCTCGTGAAGGCAGTCAAAGATGTGACCGAGGCACCGGGATGGCATCCCTCAACAAGCTCGAAAAGATGGACTTTATAAAAAAAGGATTGAGCAGTCTCCACCAATCTTCACCCCTCAGAAAGTTTGGCATCCAAGAGCACGCGATTGACCAGCTAGTATTTATGAAGAAGCAAGCACCTGTCCAGAGGAACCATTGCACCATTGAAGAAATAGCAACAACTTTCTCAGAAGCAGAAGAAGGCCCTTTGCCACACCTCCTCATCCATCAAGCCACTGAACCACTCTTGAATTGGACAAGCATTGGAGAAAACTTCAAATTTGCTTATGCTATTAAGTCAACCGGCCTGAATGCCCCTGGCAAAAGCATAAAGCCATTTATCAAGTATGTAGTTGAGTCTATTGTTTATGATTTCATGTCGGCCTCCCCTCCTGAGAAGAGTCCAGAGTCCTTGTATGTCGAGTCTATTACTCCTTTTTTCATGAATAAAATTTCTGATTCCAAGTATGACTCTCCTCCTTTTTCTGATGATGATCTTAATAAATATCAAGAATCAATAAACATAATGCAAACCAAAGAAAGCCCAACCCATCCGTGACCAATGCCTTTGAGAGGTAAAAATGAGCACTACTCTTGATGAAGAAGCAGAACAGATGATTGGTCTTCTGAAGGAATTCGCCGAGGTCTTTGCTTAGTCTTATGAGGATATGCCTGGTATCGATCCCAACATTGTGCAGCATCTATTGTTGACTTACCCTGGGGTAAAACTAGTAAAGCAGAAGATCTAAAGAATGAGGCTAGAGTGGACTGAGAAGATCAGAGAAGAGGTTGTGAAGCAATGGAATGCAGGATTTCTACAAGTGGTGAAGTACCCCAAATGACAAGGTATGAATGTGTGTAGACTTCTTAGATTTAAACAAAGTGAACCCCAAAGATGACTTCCCATTACCTCACATTGATGTATTGGTGGATAATATGGCCGGGAATGCTTTGTTATCATTTATGGATGGATTCTCAGGATACAACAAAATAAGCATGCACCCAGTGGATCGTCAGAGGTTAGCCTTCACCACTCCGTGGGGAACTTATTGTTACAAAGTGATGCCTTTTGGACTGAAGAATGCCGAGGTAACTTATCTTAGAGCAGCTACGGCCATATTACATGACATGATGAACAAAGATGTGGAAGTCTATGTGGATGACATAATAGCAAAGTCAAAAGATCGACAGGGGCATATTCCCACGCTAAGGAATTTTTTTGAAAGAATCAAGAAGTATCAGCTGCAGTTGAACCCTTAGAAGTGTGTATTTTGGGCAATAGCAAGAAAGTTGTTAGGTTTCTTTGGGAGTGAAAGAGGCATTGAAGTTGACCCTATCAAGATCAAGGAAATTCAAGAAATTCCCACACCTTGGACAGAGAAGCAAATACGAGGATTTCTGGGTCACATCCAGTATATCAACAGATTCATAGCTCAGTTGACTACAATCTGTGAACCAATTTTCAAGCTGCTAAAGAAGGATCAACCCACAGAATGGAGTGACCAATGCCAAAAAGCTTTTGACAAGATTAAGGGATACCTCATGAACCCACCAGTAATGACACCGTCAGTAAAGGAGAACCGCTTCTATTGTATCTGTCTATGGGAGAATATTCCATGGGCTCTTTGCTAGCATAGAAGGAGATAGAAAAGGGGGCAGAGCATGCCATATATTACCTCAGCAACAAGTTCCTAGAATATGAGACACAGTACACATCTTTGGAAAGAACCTATGCTACATTGATTTGGGCAACGAAAAGGTTGCGACACTATATAGTTTCCTATCCAGTGCACTTGATCTTAAGAATGGATCCCATCAAATACCTCTTCGAGAAACCTGCCTTAATAGGAAGAATGGCCCATTGGTTGCTTTTACTATCAGAGTTTGACATCACCTATGTTACTCAGAAATCTATCAAAGGGCAGGCCATAGCAGATCGTTTGGCTACCCACCCTACAGAAGATGGAAGATCCTTAGATGATTCCTTTCTCGATGAAGGAATCATAGCGATAGAAGAAGAAGACATAGTTAATGAATGGCAGTTATTCTTTGATGGAGCAGCTAATCAGAAGGGATGTGGTGTGGGAATATTATTAGTCAATCCTGACGGCGTTTATTTACCTTCATCATTCCGCCTCGATTTCCCTTGTACCAACAACATTGCTGAATATGAAGCTTGTGCTTTGGGACTAGAAATGACCCTGACCATTGGGGTTAAAAGGATCAAGGTCTATGGAGATTCATCCATTGTAATTTTTCAGACACAAGGAAAGTGGAAAACCATAGATGAAAAGCTGAAGCCATATCAAGAATATTTGGAAGAAGTGATTGAACATTTCGAGAAGATCTCGTTCGAATACTTATAGAGAGATAACAATAGGTTTTCTGATGCCCTTGCAACCTTAGCTTCCATGGTAGAATGCAACCCTATGGCTAGGGTTCGACCATTCTTGGTAAAATAAAGAAGCCGACCCATTTATCAGAATTTGGTGAATTCTCTCACTGTGGATGGTCGATCTTGGTTCGCTCACATAGTGGATTTTATTAAGGAAAGGAAGTAGCCGGTTGAAGCAACTGACAAAGAAAAAAAGTTTCTGAGAAGATATGCCACCCAATTTATTCTTCAAGAGGATCTTATACAAGATATGCTATGACGGAATACAGTCATTGTGTGTGAATGAAGAACAAGCTACAACCATTATGGAAGAAATTCATCAAGGTCTTTGTGGACCACATGAATGCCAAGATGTTATCTAAGAAGATCCTTAGGCTGGGATATTACTGGAGCACAATGGAAGCAGATTGTGTGGACTTTGTCAAGAAATGTCACAAGTGTTAGATATTTTCTAATATCATACATATCCCACCAAAAAAGTTGCATTCACTCAGTTCACCTTGGCCATTCTCCACTTGGGGCATCGACATCATTGGAAAAATCAACCCCAAGGCATCTATTGGTCACGAGTTCATCTTGGTAGCCATTGATTATTTTACCAAGTGGGTAGAAGCTCAATCCTGTGTGGTCCTCACATATGCTAAGGTGGCTAAATTCATTCAAGAAAACATCATTAGCCAGTTTGGAGTGCCTCAAGAATTAATATTAGATCAGGGATCCCATTCTTGGGCAAGACTGACAAAATCTGCTCGGTATCAGAAGGCATCGCTCTACCATTTACAGGCTACAAACCAATGGGGTAGTGGAAGCAGCCAAGAAGAACTTCAAAGTCATCCTATAAAAAATGGCAGAAACACACAAGGATTGGGCGGATAAGTTACCCCTTGCCTTATGGGCATACCAGACTTTTGTACGATCCTCGACAGGGGCAACCCCTTTCTCTTTGGTAGATGGAGTTGAGATGGTTCTACTTGTGGAAATCCTGATACCATCCCTAAGGGTGCTTCTTGATAGTTACCTACCTAAAGGAGAATGGGTGAAGGCCAGACATGATGAGCTCAATTTTCTTGATGAAAGGCGCATGAAGGCCATAGATAATCTGAAGAAGTATCAACTGAGAATGGTCAGAGCCTTTAACAAAAATGTGAAGCCCTGCCACATAGAGATGGGCAAACTTGTTCTTCAAGAATAAAGAGCCCCAATTCATAACCCAAGACGAAAATTCAAGCCCAACTGGAGTGGCCATTTCACTATCAAAGAAATTCTACCAGGCAAAGCTATAAAACTCATAGAACACAACGACGAAGAAGTATCCGAACTGGTCTGCATAGATCAACTTAAGAAATATTATGTCTAAAAGGGTGAATAGCATGAACTAAGTTATACCTGATTCCTTTCGAGGGATACATAGCCAACTTGACATGTGGTAAAGGCTTGTTTGGTCATTATCTAATGAGTAATGCTTTGATAAATCATCATATTTCTTTTATTTATGATTGTTTCAGGAAAATTCATGAGATCATTGGATGATACATTGAGAAAATGGACCTTAGACATAAACATGAGGGCACCGGGATTGCTAGAATCCATGAATGTGTCATTTCTCAACCGGATTGGAAGTGTGAAGCTACATCACCAAATACTCTGGAAGATGCCTCAACACTGGGATGCCAACCTGCATGTATTTTAGTTTGGATTAATAGAGATCTGCCCAACTCTCGAAGAATTCTGGGTTTGTATGTTATCTCCACCCAAAGGTAGTTTGCTCCAACCATCTCTGAAGAAAGATTATTCAGAGGAAATTCAGGACTTCTTCAGATGGAAAGAAGAGGAAGTGAACAATTTTTCAGGTATGGGAAGATCGACATCCTGAAGGTGGCCCGGATCTTTATCCAATATCTACCAATGGGAGGAATCTATCAACAGAGATCACAAGATGCTTATTTACTTTGCATGATAGCTCGCTATATTCCCCACACTCCCAGACATGGTGCACTATCCGTTCTGATTGAGGTAGTAAAACAGTTGAAGAAGGGAGGTGACATCATCCCTACGGTTCTTGTAGAAAGACTCAAGGGATTCGATGACATGAGCTATGCCCATAGATTTGGACTAGATCATTATCAAGGGAGTCCTACTATTTTTCAAATTTGCCTCCTTGAGAAATTGAAGTTAACCAAGCCACTAAAGGGAGGCACACTCGAAGTTCTTTGTTACTAGGATAAGAGGGAAGTTCCATAATTCGACCTTATCACTGATTGGGAGAACTACCTACAGGAAAGGACTGTGCAAGATATCATATGGAGGTGCCTAGGGAGGCCACAAGAAGATTTTTTGATGAAGACCCCTGGCTACAATTATGTTAGGTTGATGGGATTGACTCACACATCCTTTTATTTGTCTATGTACATCAACCGACAATATGGGCTCGAGGTGACGGACCCAGAGGAGCTAGTGAATTTTCACCCACCTCAAAAATTATCTCCGCACCATGTTACTCACCTATCCCGTCTGTGGTAGGATGATTGATCCACTTTTCATGTAATTCACTTGGTAATGGAATGAGGAAGTATTTGGGCTCTTGTGTTATCCCGATTATTCTAATTATGACTTGAGTTATGGAATTGATTATGCCTAAACATTGCAAATAAACAAAAAAAAAAAAAAAAGTTTTTCTTTGTACAAAAGGTAAGTTTCCATTCATAAGATGCTCAAATAAAATGATGAACAAACAAGGGGGAGGGAAAAAGAAAAAGGAAAATATACATGTGTTTATGTTTACAGGAAATATAGGAAAAATCCCTATGGGTCAAAAGTCATCATCTGAACTATACTCTGAATCATCCCCATGGAGTACCGAGAAACCCGCAGATGCTAATCTAGCCTGCTCCAGCCTTTGTGTCATATCCTGAATCAGTGCATCCCGCTATGCAATTTCCTGCTCATAGGAACTAACTTGGCTCTCCAAGGTGGCAATCCTCCCATCCTAAGGAATATAGGAAAGGATCTAGAAGAAGAATAATGAAAGAATAAGGACAAAAGGAAAAAGGGAGAAAGAATGAAATACCTTGGCAACAATTGTCTCGCACAGTTCATAGTGCATCCTCCTGATCTCAGAATAGATCTTCGGAGACGCCTGACAAAGAGCATATCAGCCAAAGGAAGTCAAGAGTTCATGGAAGGATAATCAAATACTCACATAGTCATAAGGAATGGGGAGCCCAAGGGAAGCATCTACATCTGTCTTCCACCAGAAGATGAGGGAGACTGGGGTTGGCCGTATTGGGATAGTTCTAAGTGAGGAAGCCATAGAAGGGGATGCTAGCAACTCTGAGAGACCCACCTACATTGGTAGAGGGTCTCACTTGTGAAGGATCAATAGCACTGGAATACGACCGAATAGTAGAAGGATCTACACGTCACACACTCCCCTGAAAGAACATCAGTCAAGATCAACACAAGAAAGAATTTGAAGGAAATACTCAAGAAAGGGCAACATACCACTGGACCATTAGGACCAAGAGGGGTGCATACTATCTCCTCCTCCAGGAAGGCTCTATAGTCCCTATCCTAGTCAAGAAATGAGTCATCCTATACTCTGTCAGCCAAGCGCTTCATCTCGTCTGCTAGGATGATCTCTGGGTAGTGCATAGTGGGTGGAGGAAGATAGGGAGAGGGGCATGACTCGATATTCGACCACTGAGGTACCACTATCTCTCCCAAATACCAGGCATGGCCCCAAATGCCCTGAAAAAGGACTCAGTTCTTCGATAACTGTTTGGCCAATGTGAATCCTTCAAATTTTGAAAATATGTGGCAATGGAATGGTCTCCAAGTGACCTGAAAATCCAAGGAAAAGTAAGTACAGCACGATATAGAAGGAATTTCAGTGTCAAACGTGCCATACCTCAGTGAGATCGTTCAAAAGAGAATGGGCAGTGATCCCTGGAGGATGGCGCCGAGCTTTGATCATGTGGTTCTCCCCCCACATTGTGGCTACATGGAAGAAGAATTCCTAAGGTTCCCTCAGTCTGGGAGCTATGGTCTCCAAGTGCTCAACGCAACAGGGCTATTTCAAGAGATTAAAGTAAGAAAGTGCAATCCAAATGAATGAAGGGAAATGGTACAAGAAGGAAAGTTACCTGCAGAATGTAGCCTGCCCCCCTTGAGGCCCTTATCTCCATATGATAGCTAGAGTTCGCAGAAGATATGCATAGGTGGCCCCACCCCAATCCCAAGAATCTACTATACGAAGATCTCAGAGGAAGAACACCAGGCGGATATCTACTCCCCTTTGGAGGTCACTGAAAAGGCACTGACCCACAACAAATAGCAAGAAAGAATGGGCCACCGCAATGGTTCTCCCCCAGGCCAACTTTTCACCACTGGGCACTAATCTCCCTAGATGGATGTGTGACTGGCCAGCCACAATGGTAATGCCTGTCAAGTCTGTAAATTCCTTGACAGTCAGAATCCTGAGTAGGGTTATGGGTCTACCCCCAAATGGAATGCCCGTCAAGGCATAAAATCACAGAGGCATGATGGGGATCTCGCCAACAGAGAGATAAAAAAAAGGAGTACTCGGCCACCACCGTTTCATCAGGGCCCCCACCACTGCCGGATTGAACTTTTGGATCTCAACAAGGGCTAGCCGGCATAGGTATGATGCATCAAGTACCTCCTTCACTCTATGAGGAAGCATCCTATACCATGACTGAACCATGTTCTGATGGCCATACAAGGCTAGTGTAGGTGGTTCCCTCCCCTCATGCTAATGGAAATAAAGAATATATAAAAAAAAAAAACTAAACAAGAATAAAAGATGATCAAAATAATGAATACAATGCAAAGACATACCCAGGAACCCCATACGGAGTGAAAGATGTGATTCCGATTGTTATGAAGAGTCTACCCGGAGTACCAATCGGCCAGGCCCTCATCCCTGTGAGAAGAATTGCTGTAATTCTCAAGCTGGACTTCTCCCAAAGTCTTTCTCTTTCTCCTTTCAGCCATATTTTTAGAAATCATAAAAAGCCCCAAGAATTTTTTCAATTTGCAAGAATCCCCAGAAAGTTTCCCAATTTGTAAGAAACCCCAGAAAGTTTCCCAATTTACATAAAAGCCCACAAGAATATCAAATTCTCCAAATGACTCCTCCCCCAAGAACAATATGAAGATCTTCAAGAGCAAGATGAAGGTTTTCAAGAACTAGATGAAGAACTTCAAGAACAAGATAAAGAACTTCAAAAGAAACCTGAAGCCTCTAGAAACTCAAAACCTACTCACTTCACTCATAAATGTTAGAATGAGGAATGGACAACGAAGGGGACCATTTTATAGGAAAATTTTATTTTCCAAAAAAAAAAAAGAAAAAAAATTTGAGATTCCAAATCAAGTATCAAAATTCAAATAAAAAAGCCAAGATCAAAGATTCCAAATCAAAAGCCAAAAGGTCAAGACCCAAATGATTAAGAACCAGGGGCTTAAACCCAATGGTCCAATCTCATTGACCCGGTCTTAAATAGCCCAGCCTAGTTAGAAAGAACCCACTTGAAAGACCAGATAGCCTAACCTGATTTGAAAGAACCTGCTTGGAAGACCAAATAGCCCAGCCCAGTTCGAAAGAACCCGCTTGGAAGACCAAA
>CM040961.1:76315359-76337175 GCA_022985045.1 Macadamia tetraphylla
GATCCTTTAGACCTTCAAAATTTAAAGCTAGAGGTGTCAGAAAAGTTACCACAGGGATAACTGGCTTGCAGTTACCAAGCGTTGATAGTGACGTTGCTTTTTTATCTTTCGATGTCGGCACTTCCTATCATTACGAAGCAGAATTCGTCAAGTGTTGGATTGCTCACCCACCAATAGGGACGTGAGATGGGTTTAGACCATATTGAGATAGGTTAGTTTTACCCTACTGATGATAGTGTCACGATAGTAATTCAACCTAGTATGAGAGGAACCGTTGATTCACACAATTGGTCATCGCACTTGGTTGAAAAGCCAATGGCACGAAGCTACCGTGTGCCAAATTATGACTGAACGCCTCTAAGTCAGAATCTAGGCTAAAGAAGCAACGCCTGTGCTCATCGCCTATTTGCTGACCCGTAGTAGGGGCCTTCTAATCCCCTGGAGGCACTTGTGGTTGGCCAAGCCCCCACAGTGGACGTGCTGTGTGGGCTGCCTTGAAGCGTAATTCCTGTTGGGCGATGGGTAGAATCCTTTGCAGATGACTTAAATACGCGATGGGGTATTGTAAGTGGTAGAGTGGCCTTGCTGCCATAATCCATTGAGATTCAGCCCCGTGTTGCATCGATTCATCCCCCCCTCTTTTTCCCCTTTTCTTTCCCCCCAAATCTTTCTAACTCTACCCCCACACCCTCCTGAGCCTAGAATTGTCCATGTGTGGCCCTTGGTATGCCCCTAAGTGTTAACTACCCCAATGGTTGCCTGAGTATGGTTATGCGTGTTGCCCAAGTGAAGTGTGCCTATGC
Source organism: Macadamia tetraphylla (assembly GCA_022985045.1). Lineage (NCBI taxonomy): Eukaryota > Viridiplantae > Streptophyta > Magnoliopsida > Proteales > Proteaceae > Macadamia > Macadamia tetraphylla. Next base: position 76,316,163 of record CM040961.1, read on the forward strand.
GTGCACATTGAGTGCCACTAATTGTGTTGCCCAAGTGTCACCTAATTATGCTCTTGAATGCCCCAAATATTGCCTAAGTGTGCTCTTGAATGCTGAAAGTGTGTACATATGCGTGCCCCTGACTGTGCCTACGCGTTCCCCCCTAAGTGTGCCTAAGTGCATATGAAGGCAGTGCACAAGGCAACAGTACTGAACGCATAGCCGCACATGTTGTGCATATGGTGGCAGGCTGCCGCGCAAATGGATGTAGGTATGGCTGCACTACCGTGCACATGGCTGCATGCCACCGCATGCATGGATGCGGGTAAAGCTACACTATCACGAGCATGGGTGCAGGCTACCGCGTGCACATGGCTGAGGGTATGGGTGCACCACCACGCGTAAGGTGGCAGGAAACAACGCAAATGGCTGCAGGTAAGGGTGCACAATCACACGCAAGGTGACAGGCACGGCCGCACATGGCTGCGGTTAATGGTGCAAGCTACGCGCGTTGGGCTGTGGCCCAGGCCGCAGTACCCGCACATAGCTGCAGGCATGGCTACACATGCCCTGCCTAAAGTTACGTGTGCGGCCGCACATGCCATGCGCAAGGTTACAGGCATGGCCGCACATGACACGTAGATGGCTGCACTGCCGCGCCCAAGGTTGCGTGCCTCGCCACACATCCCATGTGCATGGTTGCCTACCGTATACTACGATGCCTCGACATCTCAGGCCACCTGCGCACGTGGCTACACAGAAAGCCCAACAAAGGCTTGGCATGTATGTGAGAACAAGTATATAGTGCGTTTGTCCAGATGGTCAGCCCCTCTGCCGCATACCACTACCTGCAACCGTGTGTTGCCGAGTGTGCATGGCTCCCTGCCTTCCACTGCCAGGCCCCCACAGTTGCTGCCACATGTGCCCATAGAATCACAGCATTTCCAAGAGAGGCATGGTATTTGAAAACAAGTAAATGGCCTCTCCGATGTTCAACCCCCCCCGGCCTGGCCCTTTTTTTTTTGGGGGAAACGGGGTGCCATTATGTACCCCCCCATAGCTTTGTCGATGGGCCCTGCCGCATACATCCCAAATGGGGGCTGAAAAAACCCCGGCTTTTGGGCCAGCCCCTTTTTGCATTGGGGCCCATGGATCCTTTAGAGCAGGGGTTTGAATTTTTTGGGGGCATGCTCGGGTACCTTGTTGCCGCCCCATGTTTTCCTTTGTTGGTACCCCCGGCCCCCGGGGCATGGTGTAAAGCGTACGGCATGAGGGCCCAGTTTAGCCCATTTTTTTAACCCCCCAAGCTTTTGGGGGGTTGGATGCTGCTATTGCATCCGCCCGGGCCCCCCCTTTTGCTATTTTTTGCGATGTGGAGCATGGCGTGAAAAAAACGCATTGGCCAGTTAAACCCAAACATTGGGGGAGGGGCCCCCCCATGGCATGTGGGGCCATTTTTAGAGATGGCCGTACCATTTTACCCTTTTTTGGGGCTTTCGTCTTGGGGGTCATGTGCGGGGGTTTGTTGCACTTGCACCTTGAAGGGTTTGGAATCTTTGGAAGTCAATGTGGGGAAAAATATTTGGGGGTTCCCCCCCTCCCATTGTTTTTTTTGCTTACATGGGATTTGCTTGCAATTTTTTAGCTCATTTTCCCTTCTATTTAAAGGTGCTTTCTGGTCATCGGTCGGGGGTGGTGTTTGCAAATTTAAATGCAATAATGGTTTAAAGAACATGGGCAAGTTCGGTGAAGATAAATCATGAGGTCCCTCCCCCTCCTTGCTTTTAAAAAACAATTCCATTTCGTGGGTATGTTGCTTGCAAGAGTTCTCTCATGTTTGGTTTTGTGGCCTATGCTATTTGGAGGATTGCGTTTAGAGTCCGCCTGGTGGGAGGTGCTTTGCATGCCTTCACCACAGTGTTATAATCGACATTAACGTGGGTCTCTGAGAATAAGGTTTGTAAGCTTGCGGTGGAGGCAGAAATCCTCCCTCCCCTCCCCCTTTTTTTAAAAGGAAAATTGCATTTCGGGGTTTTTGCTTGGGCAAGGTTTTCCTGTTTTCGGTTTTTGGGGCCATGGTTTTGGGAAAGCGTTTCTAAGTCGTGCCTAGGGGCGGGTTGTTTGCATGCCTCGCGCATAGTGTTATAATACAACATTAACGTGGGTCTCGATGAACATAGGTTGCAAGCTTGCAAGTGGAGACAAATCACATGTCCCTTCCCCTCACCTTGTTTTTAAAAATTTGCATTATCGTGGGTTTGTTGCTCAAGAGTTTTCTCATACTCGGTCTTGTGGCCTTTGTTATTTGGAGAAGCGTATTTCTAAGTCGCGCCTAGGTGCGGAGGTGTTTGCATGTCTCTTGCGTAAGTGTTATTCGACATTGACATGGGTCTCTAGAGAATGTGGGTTGCAAGCTTGTAGGTGGAGATAGATCACGAGTCCCTCGACCCTTGTTGATTGTTGAGTTTTTCCCGTGCTTAGCGGGGCTATTGATTTTCTTCTACCAAGTCCTTATTACGTTGCGATGGTTTGGTGGTGGATTGCGTCGGTAGTGGATGTAATGCTCGTGAGTGGCTATTGTTTTCTTATGGTTATGGGCTCTTTGCTTGTGTATTGAACCACTATGCAGAATACCTCTATGGGTTGCAATGCACCAAAGTGTCTTTGTTAAGAGCATAAAATGGTTACATGTTGCTTACCTAGTTGATGGAAAGATGTTGCCCTTCACTCTCATTTCATCCCTCTTGCGCCTTGTAGTTGGTGTGAGGTGGCTTAGAATACGATGCATATGTCCACTTTCTTTGTGTCGATGGTGCATGTGCCTTGTTTGTGCTCTAGGATGCGGGACATTTTGTGGGGTAAGTTGGAGTGTGTGTCCTCTTGAATCCTTTGGTTGCGACTCGTTGCATAAGAACAAGAACCGCCATTAATGTATGGAGTAGCATCATCAATGCACAATTGAGGATGTGGTTCATGCAGTGCTTGGCATCGATAAGGAAAGTTACGATTGATCCCTAGTAGTCATATGCTTGTCGCAAAAGATTAAGCCATGTATGTGTAAGTATAAGCTAATTCGGACTATGAAACTACAAATGGCTCATTAAATTAGTTATAGTTTGTTTGATGGTATCGCCCTCGGATAACGTAGTAATTCTAGAGCTAATCGTGCCGAACCTAACTTTTGGAAAGGATGCATTTATTAGATAAAGGTTGGCGCGGGCTCGCCCGTTGCTCTAATGATTCATGATATTTTGACGGATCACATGGCCTTTGTTCGGTGGCGCATCATTCAAATTTCCGTCCTATCAACTTTTGATGGTAGGATAGTGGCCTACTATGGTGGTGATAGGTGATAGAGAATTAGGGTTCGATTACGCGGGGGCAAAACGGCTACCACATCTAAGGAAGGCAGGGCAATCACCCAATCGACACGGGAGGTAGTGACAATAAATAACAATACCGAGGCTCTTGAGTCTAGTAATTAGAATGGGTACAATCTAAACCCCCTTTAACGAGGATCCATTGGAGGGCAAAGTGCGTGCGGCATAATTTCCAGCTCAATAGAATATATATAATTTGTTGTAGTTATAAAGCTCGTAGTTGGACTTGGGATGGGTCGATCGATCGCCTCCACGTGTGTGCGGTCATCTCGTCCCTTCTATCAACAATGCACTCCTGGCCTTAATTGGCCTGATTGTGCCTCTGGCGCTGTTACTTTGAAGAAATTAGAGTGCTCAAAGCAAGCCTACGCTCTGAATTCATTAGCATGGGATAACATCATAGGATTTAAGTCCTATTGCGTTGGCCTTTGGGATCGAGTAATGATTAACGAGGGATAGTCGGGGCATTCATACTTTATAGTCGGAGGTGAAATTCTTGGATTTATGTAACACGAACCCTTTGTGAAAGCATTTGCCAAGTTGTTTTATTAATTAAGAGCGAAAGTTGGGGGCTCGAGGGCGATCGGATACCATCCTAGTCTCAATCATAAACGATGCCGACCGAGGATTGCAGATGTTGCTTTTAGGACTCGTCGACACCTTATGAGAAATCAAAGTTTTTGGGTTCGGGAGTATGGTCACAAGGCTGAAACTTAAAGGAATTGATGGAAAGGAACCACCAGGGGTGGAGCCTGCGGCTTAATTTGACTCAACATGGGGAAACTTACCAGGTCCAGACAAAGTAAGGATTGATAGACTAAGAGCTTTTCTTGATTCTATGGGTGGTGGTGGATGGTTCTTAGTCGGTGGAGGCGATTTATGCAGTTAATTACATTAATAACGAGACCCGGCCTAGCTAGCTTTGTGGGTGACCCCCCACGGCTAGCTTTAGAGGGACTATGGCCATTTAGGCCTCAAAAGTTTGAGGCAATAATAGGTCTGTGATGCCCTTAGATGTTCTGGGCTGCACGTGCGCTACACTGATGTATTTAATGAGTCTATAGCCTTGGCCGACGAGCTCGGGTAATCTTTGAAACTTTAATCATGATGAGGATAGATCATTGCAATTGTTGGTCTTCAACGAGGAATTCCTAGTAAGTCGAGTCATCCTCATGTTGACTACGTCCTTGCCCTTAGTACACACTGCCTGTTGCTCCTACCTATTGAATGGTCCGATGAAGTGTTCGGATCGTGGTGATATGGGTGGTTCGCTGCCATCGAAGTTGCGAGAAGTCCACTGAACCTTATCATTTAGAGGAAGGAGAAGTCGTAACAAGGTTTTCGTAGGTGAACCTGTGGAGGGATCTTTGTCGATAAATGCCCAGCGAGACCCATGAACATGTTGCATTATACGATCAAGGTAGGGCATGGGAGCATGAGGTCCTTCCTTCGACCCTTGTAAAATATCATCCTCGATCCTTTATAGCATTTGACCCAAAAAAAAACCCCCTTTTGGGCCCGCGATCGGTGCCAAAGAACTCCAACGGAAAGGACATGACATCATTGCACCTTTGGTGTGGTGTGGTCATCCTAGATCCGAATCTTATCTTCGACTCTCGACAATGGATATCTTGGCTCTTGCATCGATGAAGAACGTAGCAAAATGCAATACTTGGTGTGAATTGTAGAATCCCATGAACCATCGAGTCTTTGAATGCAAGTTGCACCTAAGGCCATCGGGATAAGGGCATGCGTGCCTGGGCATCACACATCATGTTACCCCTCCTTTGCCCCTTGTGGTGGTGGTGTGGAGAGAAGATTGGCCCCCCATGTCTCTTTTTGAGGTGCGATCGACCCAAAGTCAAGGGCCCCTTGTGTGGCAAGCATCACGATGAGTGGTGGTTTGAGCCACTTTACCATTGTTTGGACATCGTGTGCGTGTTCTGCTCCCATTGGGCTCTAGTGACCCTGATTGCCATTCGATGGCATTTCAACTGCGACCCCAGGTCAGGCGGGGCTACCCGCTGAGTTTAAGCATATCAATAAGTGGAGGAGAAGAAACTTACGAGGATTCCCTTAGTAAAGGTGAGCAAACCGGGAAAAGCCCAGCTTAAGAATCGGGTGGATTTGTCGTTCGAATTGTAGTCTATAGAAGCGTCCTCGAGGATGGACCGGGCCCAAGTCCCTAGAAAGGGGCACCGGAGGGTGGAGCCCCGTTGTGTTTGGACCTGTTGCTCCCAGGCGTCGGGGAGTTGGGTTGTTTGGGAATACAGCCCCAATTAGCGGTAAATTCCATCCAAGGCTAAATATGGGCAAAGGGCGATAGTGAAAAAATCTGGGGAAAAGATGAAAAGGACTTTGAAAAGAGAGTCAAAGGGTGCTTGTAATTGTTGGGAGGGAAGCGGATGGGGGCTGATGTGGATTGTGGAGGCATACCAAGCCCGGGTTGTCGTGTTATGCCTGAGGAGATGTCATCACCGTGATCGTGGTAGGTAATCTGCACCTCGATGGCGTGCCTATTAACACTTGCATACTCGGGGCATGGGCCTTCGGCCTCCCCATTCGACCCATCTTAAAACATGGACCAAGGAGTCTAACATGTGTGCGGGTCAATGAGCGACTAAAACTAGTAAGGAGTAAGGAAGCTAATTGGTGGGATCCCCTTGTGGGTTGCACCATCGACCGACCTTGATCTTACTAAAAGGGTTCGGTGGGGCATACCTATCAGGACCCAAAAGATGGTGAACTATGCCTAAGAAGGGCCAAGCCAGAGGAAACTCTGGTGGAGGCCCGTAGCGATACTGACGTGCAAATCATTCGTCTGACTTGGGAATAGGGGTGAAAGACTAATCGAACTGTCTAGTAGTTGATTCCCTCCGAAGTTTCCCTCAAGATAGCTGGAGCCCACGGGCGAGTTCTATCGGGTAAAGCCAGTGATTAGAGGCATCGGGGGTGCAACACCCTCGACCTATTCTCAAACTTTAAATAGGTAGGATGGCATGGATGCTTCGTTGAGCCGCGCTATAGAATCGAGAGCTCCAAGTGGGCCATTTTGGAAAGCGAAATTGGCGTCTGAGATGAGTGAAAGCCGGGTTATGGTCTTTGGATTGTGCTCTAACCTAGAACCCACAAAGGGTGTTGAGTCGATTTAGATAGCAAGATGGTGGTCATGGAAGTGAAATCCTCAAAGGGGTGTGTAACAACTCACTGTCTAATCAAATAGCCCAAAAATGGATGGCAGAAGTGTGTAACCTATCCCCGGGCCGTCGGGGCAAGCTGCCGAGCCACGATGAGTAGGAGGGCATGGCGCCATCGTAAACACAGGGCATGAGCTCGGGCGGAGCGACCATCGGTGCAGATCTTGGTGGTAGTGGCAAATATTGAAATGAGAACTTTAAAGGGCCCAAAAGAGGGAAAGGTTCTATGTGAATAGCACTTGCACATGGGTTAGTTGATCCTAAGGGATGGGGAAGCCCGACAAAGCGTGTACACACCGTGCTCCAAAGGAATCGGTTAAAAGTTCCAAACCGAGGCGTGGCGATTGGCGACAACATTAGGATGTCCGGAGACATCGACGGGGCCTCGGGAAGAGTTATCTTTCCTATTTAACACCTTCCCACCCAAGAAATGGCACCCGGGGGTAGGGCCCGATGGCTGAAGAGCATCGCACATCACGTGGTGTCGGGTGCCCCGCGGCCCTTAAAATCTATAGGACTAAGTGTCGACCACGCCCGATCGTCTGATAACACATCAGGTCCCCAAGGTGAACACCTGCAGTCGATGGAACAATGTAGGAAAGGGGAAGTCGGTAAAATAGATCCGTAACCTCGGGAAAAGGATTGGCCCCGAGGGTTGGGCACGGTGTCCTTCTCGAACCCATCAACTATCGGTGGTGCTCAAGCTACTTTCACCGTGAGGGGTCACTACATGGGGGCTTCCTAGGCGTCGAGCAGTCTACTCGGAACTAGTATGGACAAGGGGAATCCATTGTTTAATTAAAACAAAGCATTGCGATGGCCCTTTGCGGATGCTCATGTAATGTGATTTCGCCCAATGCTCGAGAATGTAAAAGAAGAAATTCAACTAAAGCGCGGTAAAAGGTGGGAGTAACTATGACTCTCTTAAGGTAGCCAAATGCCTCGTCATCTAATTAGTAGGCATGAATAGATTAATGAGATTCCCACTATCCCTATCTACTATCCGGTGAAACCACACCAAGGGCAGGCTTGGCGAGAATCGGGGGAAAGAAGACCCTATTGAGCTTGACTCTAGTCTAACTTTGTGAAATAACTTGAGAGGTGTAGGATAAGTGGGAGCTCTCGGAGTGAAATACCACTACTTTTAACGTTATTTTACTTATTCCGTGAGTCGGAGGCGGGGCTTTTCCCATCCTTTTGGACCCAAGGCCCACCTCGATGGGTCGATACGGGCAGAGGACATTGTCAGATGGGAGTTTGGCCGGGGTGGCACATCTATTAAAAGATAATGCAGGTGTCCTAAGATGAGCTCAACGAGCAATCTCTGTGGAACAAAAGGGTAAAAGCTCGTTTGATTCGATTTCCAATATGAATCTGACGTGAAAGCGTGGCCTATCGATCCTTTAGACCTTGAATTTGAAGATAGAGGTGTCGGATAAGTTACCACAAAGATAAGCGGCTTGTGGCAGCCTAGCATTCATAGCGACTTTGCTTTTTGATCCTTCGATGTTGGCTCTTCCTATCATTGAAGCGAAATTTGCCAAGTGTTGGATTGTTCACCCACTAATAAGGAGCGTGAGCTAGGTTTAGATCGTCGTGAGACAATTTAAATTTTTACCCGGGATGGCGTGTTGCGATAGCAATTCAACCTAATCGAGAGGCTGTTGATTCACATAATTGGCCATCGAGCTTGGTTGAAAAGCCGGTGGCTGCGAAGCTACCATGTGATGGATTATGTTGAACACCTCTAAGTCAAAATCTAGGCTAAAGAAGAAACCCTTGTGCCCGTCGACCATTTTCCAACTTGCGAGGGGCCCTCCAACCCCTAAAGGCAAGTGTGTTGAAACCCCATAATAGACATCTTGTGTGGGCTGCCTTAAAGTGTAATTCCTATCGGGCAATGGGTAGAATCCTTTGCAGGGCAAATCTGTGACGGGGTATTGTGGCGGTAGAGTGGCATTCTGCCATGATCTACTAAGATTCAGCCCGTGTCACATCGATTCGTCCCCCTCTTTTCCCCTTCTTTTTTCCCCCAAATATTTCTAACTCTACCCCACCCCCCGAGGCTCGGATTGTCCATCGTGGCCCCCGGGATGCCCCTAATTGTTTTGCCCCCCAAAGGTTGCTTGAGTATGGTTATGCATGTTGCCCAAGTGAAGTGTGCCTATCGTGCACATTGAGTGCCACTAAGTGTACCCTTCTTTTGAATGGGCCCCAAATGTGTGCCTACATGTGCCCCAAGTGTTGACTACATGTGCACATTGAATGGCCCAAGTGTTGCCTAACGTGCCCATGCATGCCCTGGCGTTGCCTAAGTGTGCACTCAAGTGTGCTGTGCGTACTCTTGAAAGCCCCAAGTGCCATAAGTGTGCCTATACTTGCCCCAAGTGTTGAATAAGTGTGTCTATCGTGCAAAGTGTTGCCCACCGCCCTAATTGTGCTCTTGAATGCCCCAAATGTTGCCTAAGTGTGATCTTGAATGCCACAAATGTGTACATATACGTGCCCCTGACTGTGCCTATGTGTACCCCCCTAAGTGTCCCTAAGTGCATATGAAGGCAGTGCACTGGGCAGCAGTACCGCATGCATGGCCGCACAAGTTGTGTGCATGGTGGTATGCTATCGCACGCATGGCCGCACAAGGTGCATGCATGGTGGCAGGGTGCGTGCATGAGGCCGCAATCAAAGCCGTACCCACGGACAAGGATGCAAGCATCACGCCGGGTACAAGCATGGCTGCGGGACCCATCACAAGGTTGCGAAACGTCGCCAACTTTTGGCGGCTGCACTATCGTGTGCCGATGCAAGCATGGCTGCACATGTCGCGTGCATGATGGCAGGCTGTCTTGCTCATGGCTGCACTACCGCCCGCATGTCAGCGGCATGGCCGCACAAGGGGCGGTGCGACACCCACATGGATGTAGGCTATCGCGCATGGGTGCGGGATGGCTGCACTACCGTGCGCAAAAGGGGGTTGGCATGGCCTCACAAAGTGTAGGCATCACTTGGGCAAGGCTGAACCAGCGTCGCAAGGCTCGGGGATGGTGGCAGCTGCCACTCAAATGGATGTGGGCATGGCTGCACTACACGCACATGGTTGCATGCCACGGCCCATGGATGCGGGTAAAGGGTACACTATCACGAGCAAGGGTGCACCACCATGCGAGGTGGCGAAACAACACACATGGCTGCGGGAAAGGGTGCACAACTGCACGCAAGGTGGCAGGCATGGCCGCACATAGGTGCGGGCAATAGTCTCGAGCTCAGTGGGCTGCAGCCTAGGCCGCACTACCGCACACTTGGCTGCGGGCATGGCTACACATGCCCTGGGCAATGTTGCATGCGTGGCCACACATGCCACGTGCAAGGTTGTAGGCATGGCCGTACATGACACGTGGATGGTTGCACTGATGGGCCCAAGGTTGCGAGCCTCGCCGCACATGCCGCGCGCATGGCTACACTACTGCGCGCAAGGTTATGGGCATGGCCATACATGCCACGCCTATGGCTGCCCTACCGCTCGCAAGGTTGCGCGCGTTGCTACATGTTGGTTTTTAATGCAAGTTTTAGAAAACAAATTAAGATTCAAAACACTTGCCCCTTCAGTTTTTCTTTAAGCTTATTTACATCTCCCCTTAATTGCTTTTTAATTGGTTAGTTTGTTTATGTAGCCTATTGTTGAAGCTAGAGGGATTATGTATTTCCTTCAGTTTTTGGGGATTCTTTAAGTCTTTCCATAAAATGGTTATTAAATACTACAGTTGCTAGTCGTAATTTATCCTTTGAAGCTCCTTAAGGTTTTGAGACACTTTATGTCTCTACAAAGCTTCTTGGGAAGCAATTCTTCAATTTTGAGAGATTAAATTTGAGAGATCTTTAGTCTCATATCTTTAAGTATCAATTTATTCACTTTGATTTTAAATTTCTTTAATTCCTTTTTTTCTCCTCATCCAAATTGTCTTATGAATAGGGGGCTTTAGCATTTGCAAAAAAACGGATCAAGTCACTTGAAGCATTTAAGTGTGTGTTGTCAAGCTTTGATTTTCTTGAGTTTCATTGGATTTCCCTGTCCATTTCTTGGTGTTTTATTTTCTAGTTTGAGCCACCTTATAGCATTGAAGGGGTCCCATGAGTCAGTGCCCATTCTTTGGGGAGCCATTGGGCTATTTTATCTTGGAGACCGATTTGCAACATTCTTGATTGCACCATAGGGGGTATCTACGGTCTTAAGGGCGGTGTCAAGTGACACGACTCAACCCACCCAATTTTTTTAACAATCTTTGTTTGGTTCGGGAATATTTCATACAGGTGATAGATTGAAAGTTCTCTTATCAAGAAGGTGGCACTGAGGTTTGCTCTCTCAATAATCTGACACAACTTTACCTACAATTCTTAAGACCGTAGATCCAGTTTATTGAGAGACCAAATATTTGATATGGATAATAATATTGTGTCCCAAAGGAGAACACGAGGATCATTTCTGAACTTAACAAAGTTGAACCATTTGATGGTTTAAATTATAAAAGTTGGAAACAGATATTGTTATTTTCCCTAGAACAATTGAATGTATCATTTGCTCTGACCTCACCCTTACCTGCTGAAAGTGATGATCCTATCTTCAAAGCTCATAGGCAAGCATGGATCCAAGTGGATTATCAGTGCAAAAACTGCCTTTTGAATTCTTGATCCAATGAACTTTACCATGTCTATGCATCCTATGATTTGGCTCAGTCTATTTGGACTGCATTGGATAAAAAGTATACCCTAGAGGATGCTGGAAATAAAAAATATATTGTTGCAAATTATTTAGAATTTGTGATAAAGGATGACAAGAGCATATCTACCCAAGTTGATGAATTCCATGTCCTAGTGGCAAAATTGGCCAAAGAAGGGATGGTATTGCCGGAGGAATTTATTGTTGGTTCTCTATTAGAGAAATTACCATCATCCTAGAGTGACTTCAAAATGAATATGAAAGAAGGACTAGACCTGGATCAAATCTTAGTCTGATTAAAATTGAAGAAAGAAGCGGAAAAGGACAAAACCAAAAAAGGGTAAAGAATTTCAATCTAAAGCGAATTTGGTTGAGTCGGAAAAAACGAAAAGATTTAAGAAAGGTCCAAAGACTAAGAAGTGGACTTCCTTTAAGAAAAAGAAGGAAAATTGTTTCGTATGTGGCAAACTTGGGCACCATAAGAAATAATGCAGAAAAAGGGAAGAACAAAACTAAAGTCAACCTCATTAAGGCTGATGTCTTCACTGCCATAGTGACCGAGGTAAACTTGGTTGAAAAACCAAAAGAATGGATCATAGACACAGGTGCTACCAAGCACATCTATGGGGATTGGAATGCCTTTTTCAACTATTCAATAGTTGGATTAGGTGAACAAGTATACCTGCGAAATTCCCAGTCATCTCGGGTCTAAGGCAAGGGGCAGGTTCAATTGAAATTAACTTCAGGAAAAACCCTTGTTCTCAAGGATGTGTTGCATGTGCCCAACATTCGATGGAATCTTATATCTGGTGCTCTTCTCATCAGGGCAGGGTTTAAGTTATCATTTGAGGTAGATAAAGCTATTGTCTCTAAAAACAATATATTTGTTGGTAAAGGGTATAACTCAGGTGGGTTATTTGTATTGAATGTTGCCAATGTTATTAATGAGGAAGCTGGTAGTTCTGTTTACTTGGTTGATTTGTATGATGTTTGGCATGGTAGATTAATGCATCATACATAAAGAAGTTATGCAAACTAGGTCGATAGATGGTAACCCGGGAAACCCCCATCATTTAAATGTCTCATTTGTGTTGAGGCAAAATTCACTAGGAAGCCTCATGTACTAGAAAGAAAAAGTGAGCTATTGGAATTGGTTCACGTTTACTTGGGTGACTTCAAATCACATGAGTCAAGAATTGGTAAGAGGTACTTTGTAACCTTTATAGATGATTGTTCCGGTATACTAAGGTTTACCTTCTTGGACCAAAGATGAAGTGAGCAAGCATTCTTAACCTATAAAGTGAGGTTGAAAATCGGTTGAAAAGAAAAATAAAAGACTTAGAACGATAGAGGACGGGAAAATGATACCCAATATCTATCAAAATTTTGTGAAGATAATGGGATCATTCATGAGACAACAGCCCCATATCAACCTCAATCAAATGGAGTTGCTGAAAGGAAAAATAGATCTCTGAAAGAGATGATGAACTCTATGCTTATAAGTTTAGGATTACCCACAATTTGTGGGGAAAGCCATATTATCACTTGTCTTCAAGAATACCTCATAAGAAAGCGGCTCTATACCATTTGAGTTATGGCATGGTAGGAAACCTAACCTTAAATATCTAAAAGTTTGGGGTTGTTTATCCAAATTTTGATTACAAGACCCCAAAAGAAAAGTTAGGACCTAAAACTTGTGATTGTGTCTTTATTGGCTATGCTCAACATAGTCGGCATATAGATTCATGGTGATTAAATCTAGATGGCATCTTTAAAGAAAATACCATCATTGAATCTAGAGATGCTGATTTCTTTGAGCATATATTTCCTTTGAGGAAAGATTTACAAAGTGTTAATACACATTTGGCCAATAATAATGATTCACTTGAAAATGAGACTAAAGACTTATTGACACCAAGTCTTGTTGAACCTAGTGGTGAAAATCAACTTAAAAAAGGGGTAAAAGGCAAAGGGAGAACCTAATTTAGGTGATGGTATGTTTACATATTTTGTCAATGATGATCTTATTACATACCAACATGCCATTACATCTCCTGATGCTATATTCTAGAAAGAAGCAATCAAGAGCGAGTTAGACTCTATAATTGCTAACCACACTTGGGAATTGGTTGATCTTCCACCTGGAACTAAGGTTCTAGATGTGGATATTTAAAAAGAAACTAAAGCCTAATGTACACTTGACAAGTTTAAGGCCGGATTAGTGATCAAAGGTTTCAAGCAAAAGAAGGATATAGATTTCTTTGATACTTTTCTCCCTTGCTAGAATTGCAACCATAAGATTATTGATTGCTATTGCATTAATCTATAAGCTTATCATACATCAAATGGATGTAAAGATGGCATTTCTAAATGGAGATTTAGAGGAAGAAAACTATATCAAACAACTTTGAAGGATGTGTCATTCTGGACAAGAGCATAAAATCGCAAACTTATGCGACCATTATATGGTTTAAAACAAGCACCTAAATATTTTAATTTCAAATGATTTTCAGGTAAATGATTACGGTAGGTGTGTTTCGATAAGTTCCATAACAACAAATGTGTTTTATTGTTTTGCATGTTGATGATATGTTAATTAAAGGGACTAGTCTTGATTTAGTGAAATCTACAAAGGCCTTTCTAATGTCCCATTTTGATACTAAAGATATGGGAGAGGTTGTGCCTTCTTTATATCTACATTGTGACAGTTAGGCAGCCATTGCAAAGGCTAAAAGCAAAGTGTATAATGGTAAGAAAAGGCAAATACGCCTTAGACACAACTTGGTGAGGGAATATATAAATAATGGTACCATTGCTATCAACTTTGTAAAGTCAGAGAAGAATGTAGCAGACATGCTTACAAAGCCTCAATCCACCAAGGTTATTTATGAGACATCTAAAGGAATAGGCTTGAGTCCCATGTCATAAGTCAAAGTGATGGACACCCAACCTATGTGATAGGAGATTTCTGGAATTAGGTTCAAAGGATAAAAACAAAATCACTGGATGACTTGATTAGTACTATCATGTGCCTATTCCGGATTAGATGTGGAAGATAGTACTCACCACAATGACAAGGAGGATGAGTTTATAAAACTCTTAATCGGCTAAGGCTCATGTCGGATGAGGGGATGTTAGCTTTGGGGCATCTTGTGGGCTGACCTAAGTGGATGTAGGGGTGAGGCGCCTCCGATGAGAATTTACGCGATTCTCTAAGCATTCATGATTCCAAGATGGGGACAAAAGCCAAAATTTTCCACAACATATAAAAGAGTGACTCTAGCGTCAGATGGTAGGATATGGATGATAAGTCAGTTGGCTACACCAATAAGGAAAGGTTCAAAAATCGACTTCACCCATACTCTATAAACGTGGCTTATTAGACCTAGTATAGATTCAAGTCGAAAGACATCGCAGCGATGTGTCCTACCATTCTAATGTGCTCAAACTATTTTTTTTATATTTATATTTTTTCGTATTTTAAATCTTGTGGGGAATTGTTGGTTTTAATGCAAGTTAAAAAAACAAATTAAGATTCAAAACACTTGCCCTTAGGGTTTTTTTTTAAGCTTATTTATATCTCCGCTTAATTGCTTCTTAATTGGCTAGTTTGTTTATGTAGCCTATTGTTGAAGCTAGAGGGATTATGAACTTCCTTCAGTTTTGGAGATTCTTTAAGTCACTCCATAAAATGGTTATTAAATACTACAGTTGCTAGTACGTAATTTATCCTTTGAAGCTCCTTAAGGAAATTTCCCTTTTAAGTTTTTGAGAAACTTTATGTCTCTACACAGAAGCTTCTTGAGGAAGCAACTCTTCAATTTTTGCGAGATTAAATTTGAGAGATCTTTAATCTCATATCTTTAAGTATCAATTTGTTCACTTTGATTTTAAAGTTCTTTAATTCCTTTCTTTTACTCCTCATCCAAATAGTCTTAGAAATAGGGGGAGCTTTAGCATTTGCAAAAACACGGATCAAGTCACTTGAAGCATTCAAGTGTGTGTTGTCAAACTTTGATTTTCTTGAGTTTCATTGGATTTCACATGTCCATTTCTTGGTGTTTTGTTTTCTAGTTTGAGCATTGCCCTATAGCATTTGAAGGGGTCCGATGAGTCAGTGCCGATTTTGGGGAGCCATCGGGCTATTTTTTCTTGGAGGCCCATTTGCAATATTCGGTTGCACCATAGGGGGGATCTACGGTCTTAAGGGCAGTGTCAAGTGACATGACTCAGCCCACCCAATTTTCTAACAATATTTGTTTCAATTATCGAGAATATTTCATACGGATGATAGATTGAAATTTCTTTTATCAAGAAAGCGACGAGGTTTGCTCTCTCAATAATCGACACAACTTTACCTACCGCACATGCCAGTGCAAGGATTTGGGCATCACCGCACATGCAGCGTTGGCTGCACTGCGCCTCCACCCTCCAGGTTGTAGGCATGGCTGCACATGCCATACACATCGTTGCCTTGCGCGCATATGGTTGCGTGAGTTGTCGGATATCTGCACATGAGGTTGCAAACATGCACTACCCGCCGCAAGGTTGCGTTGTGTGGTCGCACATGCCGCCGCATGGCTGCACTACTACGTGCAAGGTCATAGGCATGGTTGCCCATGCGGTGAGCATGATGGCAGGCATGGCTGCACATGCCACGGCATGGCAACACATGCTGCGCCTGAGGCTGAGGGATTGCTGCACTTCCATGCCCAAGTCTGCTGGCCACTATGCATATGGCTGCACACACCTGGCTTGCACATGGGTGCTACCATGGCCCCATGGCCCATGCAGGAGGCTCTGTCAGCCTTTGGCTGCACACGTCAAGCCATGCCGCCAAAAATAGTTTGGGTCTTTAAATCATGTTGTGCAAAACATCCCTTTGGGTTAGAAAAGCCTTGCAATTGGCTATTTGGCATTCAAAGTACAATCATTTTCACTTAAACCCTGCATTTCTATTTTTTTAGGTATTTTTCGTAATGTTTCAATCATAAAATATTAGAAAATATAAAAATATATTGGAATGGTCCAATATCGTATCAAAACATTCTATCAACCTTTATAAGAAATCTGAAATTTAGTTTTTAGAAAAATACATTAAAATGAAATTTTCATAGTTTTTTGAATTTAATATATTTTTTAATATTAAAAATTAATAAAAATAAATAAATATTTATCATAAAACTATGATTTTTGTATGAAAATAATCTTTGGATTTTTCTCTAATTTCCTACCAAGTTTCATTTGATTTGGATATTTGTAGCTCAAAAAATAGCCCGGTATGATTTTTTTGGGGGGTCATGTCTCCTTCTGGAAAAGGGCAAAGAGCATAAGAGCTACGGTGATGGAGGGGTGCCACTCTCCCGGGAGGTTTTGGAGGGACTGCATAGCGGGGGACCGGACCATGGCGAGTATGGTAGGCAAACCCAAAGACCCATGGCATGGGAAAAAAGTGAAATGGCACATTAGTTTTGATGAGTTGGCCCTTGGTGTGGTGAGGCACCCATAGCGTCTTGACTAGGCATGCATGGATGCCTTCCATACTTGCCATGACCCCACTATTGTCACTTGTGCTAGTCGTGGTACATCATGCCCACGGGCATGTACGTGCCAATGGTCATCCCTTCATAAAGCTTGCGCCTTGTAGCTCTGGGCACACATGGCTGCCTACCATCTTTTGCCATGTCCCCACTTCTATTGGCACATGTGCCCATCAACGCCGACATGCCCAACGTAGGCATCATGTGTGAAAATAGGTACATGGTGCGTCCATCCCGATGGTCGACCTCTACCCACACCGTTTGTTATTGTGTCTTCTTTGGGCATGCATGGCTGCTGCCTTGCCTCTTGTCCCCCCACATCTTGCCATATGTGCCCATCGCACTTACATGCCCAAGAGAGGTATGGCATGTGCAAAACACCGTATGGCATATCAATTTTGAAGATTGGCCCTTGGTGTGCTTTATGGCACCACGGCGTCTTTGCTTTGTATGGTTACCCACCATATCTTGCGATGCCTTGTGACTACTACCACATGCACTTGTAGCTGCACAAAAGCCTAATAAAGGCTTGGCATGTATATGAAAACAAGTACATGGCACATTTGTCTAGATGGTGACCCCTCTGCACTTCCCTCCACAATCATGTGCTCTTGGGCATACATGGCTCCATTACATTGCCATGCCTCCTGATTCTTGCCACATGTGCCCTTAGCTGCATAGCATTTCTAAGAGAGGCATGGCATTTTAAAATTAGTAAATGGCCAATGCATCCTGATGTTCAGCCCCTTTGTGCTGCTAGCTTTTGCTCTTGTGTGCTATTGGGCACAAGTGCTGCCTTGTCTTGGCGTGCCCCAATTTGCTACCACATGCGCGTGAGCATAGAATGCCCAAGATAGGCCAAGGCACATTGGTTCCAATGACTATGCCTTTAATGTGCGCTGTGGCCTGCTATTGCGTGCTGCTGGGCATGCATGGCTGCCTATAATGTGGTGTTGGGCATGCATGGCTGGCAGCCATGTGTTGCCAAGCCGCATGTCTTGCCACATATGCGGTAGCCACCACTGCCCAAAGTTGCATGGCATGTGAAGAACAGCTACATGGCATGATGGTCCGGATGATTAGCTCCTTGTTTTGCACCTTGGCAGCCCAATGCATGCTAGTGGGTGTGCATGGCTACCTGCACTGTGCACCTAAACCCTCACCACAGCCTACTACCACTTTTGCTAGTTTCTGTACAGCATGCCCAAGAGAGTCATGGCATGTGAAAAACGTGGAAATGACACATTGGCCCCATTGATTAATCCCATTTAGGGGCCGTGGCAGTTTGTCGTGCTTGGCTTCCTGCCATGTGCAGTTGTGCTAGTGCCACTTTTTGCTAGCATGGCCCTGATCATGCATTTCCACCCTTCTGTGCTCTGTGGCTTGTCGTCATATATAGGTCATGGTGCAAGGGGTGGGTTGTTGTCTACATTGACATGCCCAATGAAAGGGTTTCATGGAATCATTGGCCAAGTCAATGTGCACAGTTAGTCCCTCCCCCCAATCCAATTGTTTTTTTTTTTTAAATTGCATTATCGAGGGTTTGTTGCTTGCAAGGGTTCTCTCATGCTCGGTTTTGTGGCCTATGCTATTTGGAGAAGTGCGTTTCTAAGTCGCGCCTAGGTGCGGAGGTGTTTGCATGCCTCTTACCACAAGTGTTATAATGCGACATTAACGTGGGTCTTTGGAGAACATAGGTTTGCAAGCTTGTAGGTGGAGACAGATCACGAATCCCTCCCCCCCCCCTTTGTTTTTAAAAAGAAAATTGTATTCTCGTGGGTTTGTTGCTTGCAAGAGTTTTCTCATGCTCAGTTTTGTGGCCTTATGGTATTGGAAATGCATTTCTAAGCCACGCCTAGGTGTGGAGGTGTTTGCATGCCTTCTACATAAGTGTTATAATCGACATTAGCGTGGGTCTTTGATGAACATAGGTTGCAAGCTTGCAAGTGGAGACAAATCACATATCCCTTCCCCCCTCCCTTTTTTAAAAAAATTGCATTATCGTGGGCTTGTTGCTTGTAAGAGTTTTCTCATACTCAGTCTTGTGGCCTTTGCTATTTGGAGAAGTGAGTTTCTAAGTCGCGCCTAGGTGCGGAGGTGTTTGCATGTCTCCTGCCGCAAGTGTTATAAGACAACATCAACATGGGTCTCTGGAGAACGTAGGTTGCAAGCTTGTAGGTGGAGATAGATCACGAGTCCCTCGGCCCTTATTGATTGTTGAGATTTTCATGCTTAGTGGGGCTATTGATTTTTCTTCTACCAAATCCTTATTACGTTGTAGTTGGTTTGGTGGTGGATTGTGTCGATAGTGGACATAATGCACGTGAGTGGCTATTGTTTTTCTTGTGGTTGTGGGCTCTTTGCTTGTGTATTGAACCACTATGCATAGATACCTCTATGGGTTATGATGGGCCAAAAGTGTTTTTGTCAAGAGCATGAAAATGGTTCTTGTGTTGCTTACCTAGTAGGATGGAAAGATGCTACCCCTTTACTCTCATTTCATCCCTCTTGCCTGCCCTTGTGGTTGGTGTGAGGTGGCTTGGAATACGATGCAAATGTCCACTTTCTTTGTGTCAGTGGTGTATGTGCACTATTTATGCTCTAGGATGCGGGATATTTTATGAGGCAAGTTGGTTGTGTGTGTCCTCTTGAATCCTTTGGTTGCGACTCATTGCACAAGAACGATAGACGGCCATTAATGTATGGAGTAGCATCACCCAATGCATAATTGGGGATGTGGTTCATCATGCTTTAGTGTTGAGAAGGAAAGTTACCTTGTTGATCCCCCGGTAGTCATATGCTTGTCTCAAAGATTAGGCCATGCATGTGTAAGTATGAACTAATTCAGACTGTGAAACTATGAATGGGTCATTAAATCAGTTATAGTTTGTTTGATGGTACATACTTTATTTGATGGTATCTGCTACTTGGATAACCGTAGTAATTCTAGAACTAATACGTGCACCAAACCTCGACTTTTGGAAGGGATGCATTTATTAGATAAAAGGTCGATCTGAGGCTCCGCGTTGCTCACGATGATTTATGATAACTCGACGGATCGCATGGCCTTTGTCCCGTGACGCATCATTCAAATTTCAGCCTTATCAACTTTCGATGGTAGGATAGTGGCCTCCTATGGTGGTGACGGGTGATGGAGAATTAGGGTTCGATTCGGAGGAAGCCCAGAAATGGCTACCACATCCAAGGAAGGCAATAGGCACACAAATTACCCGATCTTGACATGGGGAGGTAGTGCAATAAATGACAATACTGGTCTCTTCAAGTCTAGTAATTGGAATGAGTACAATCTAAATCCCTTAACAAGGATCCATTGGAGGGCAAGTCTAGTGCCGTGACCCTTTGTAATTCCAGCTCCCAAAAGCGTATATTTAAGTTGTTGCAGTTAAAAAGCTCATAGTTAGACTTTGAGATGGGTCGATCTGTCCGCCTGTGTGTACTGGTCGTCTTGTCCCTTCTGTCGGTGATGTGCTCTTGGCCTTAATTGGCTGGGTCGTGCCTCCGGCGCTATTACTTTGAAGAAATTAGAGTGCTCAAAGCAAGCTTACACTCTGGATACATTAGCATGGGATAACATCAAAGGATTTCGGTCCTATTGCATTGGCCTTTGGGATCAACATAATGATTAGAGGGATAGTCGGGGCATTCGATTTCATAGTCGGGGGGAAATTCTTGGATTTATGAAGAGCGAACACTGCAAAAGCATTTGCCAAGGATGTTTTCATTAATCAAGAGCGAAAGTTGGGGGCTCGAAGATGATGAATACCATCCTAGTCTCAACCATAAGCGATGCCGACTAGGGATCGATGGATGTTGCTTTTTGGACTCGGCACCTTATGGGAAAACAAAGTTTTTGGGTTACGGGGGTATGCTGCATAGGCTGAAGCGTAAAGGAATTGTGAAGGGCACCGCCATGAGTGGATCCTATGGCTTAATTTGACTCAACACGAAACTTGGTCTGAACGATGGGATTGATGGGAGAGCTCTTTCTTGATTCTATGGGTGGTGGTGCATGGCCGTTCTTAGTTGGTGGAAGCGATTTATGCAGTTAATTCCGTTAGCGAATGAGACCTTAGCCGCTAACTAACTATGTGGAGTGGCCCTCCAGGCCAACTTCTTAGAGGGACTATGGCCATTTAGGCCACGAAAGTTTGAGGCAATAACAGTCGGTGATGCCCTTAGATG
>CM040961.1:76337275-76350757 GCA_022985045.1 Macadamia tetraphylla
TTAAAAAGGGTAAAATCAGATTAGGGTGTTACAATTTCCCCCTACTTACAAAATTTTGTTCTCAAAATTTGTTAGGCATACAAACCCAAGGTTTGGATATCTTTTAGATGGTTTCTCCATTTCACTTTCACATAAGAGATGTAAATTCGGGCCGATGCTCTTTCCTATAAAATATTCCTTGAGTTATTCTTTATAACGGATCATCATTTAGATCCAATGTTTCCCCAATGGCAATACATGTGAAGGATCGGAACATATTTTTTCAACATGGATACATGAAAGACATAATGAAACCTTTCCAACTTTGGGGCAATGCTAATCTATAAGCAATAAATCCGATCGAGAATCTCAAATGGTCCCACAACAGGTCTCAATTTCCCTCTCTTTCAAATCTTCTTACCCTCGACTAGTGAAATTTTTATAAACACTTTATGTCACCCCCGTTCACCAAACCCGGGCGGTGACAGTTAACACGGTTAACCCAAACTCCCGGATCATCGAGTTTGATTCCCCCCGGCATACACACACTAACATCAATTCATGGGATCGGCGGAAGACTAAGTTTTAACAAATAATTCCCTATACTTGATACCCAACGATGATACCATAATTATATACTTTTGGGGCCCCGAAGGCATAATATATACAAAAAAAGAATAAAGTTCAAATATCAAATATATCGAGAAATCATCAAAATCATCAGTCCCTTTCGGCTCTATAAAAGGGGCTCTTTCGGCCTCGAACCCGTCCCGCCCCCCTGCCGTCTACCGTGCTCAAACTCCTGGGGGGTCCACGGTCCTCCTCAAAAAACCATTGTGGGACCCCCCCCATCTCTCGGATGCATGCCCGCAAAATCATCTAAAAGGGGTGTACCGTGGAATGAGCTCACTAGCCCCAAGTAGAGGTGGACCACACAAAAATCCAAAATCAAACACATCATATGCACTACATGCCATGCAAGTCATTTTAAATCACATACCCCTAATCAACATTACTAAGTCTTTGGTTTTTGTGCTACTACAACCCGGTCGCGTATCTCCGTGCGAGCCCCAACTCCCCCCTATCGCCCATAGGGCTGTTGGAGAAGGCCCACCGTGAGTACTAAAAATAAAACAATGGGCCAGCTCTCAGAAATGTAAATAAATTAAATGGGAGTCGCTCGCAATTTAAAACGAGGGTTGGCCCTCTTGAAATACCACGGGGTTGGTTTTCCTACATGACTGGGGCGTAATGCCTAACCCCAGGTGGACAAGCGACCCCTTCCCCCCCAAAAGGCAACCCAACACCTTAACCTTTTGGGGAAAGGGGGGTAACCAGGATGGTGAGAATCCTAATACCGCATGCTCCCATATGCGCTGTTTCATACCACCTTCCCATACCACGGGCCACCAATGCATTGTTTCCAAGCCGACCCGGAAACTAGTCTATCAATGCATTATGCAACATGATGTCCACATTCAACATATAAACATCTCATTCAATTGGCATTGAAAAATAAACATAGCATATATGCACATCAATGAGTGGAATGACTAATCTAAATAGCATATTCATGATGACATGACTAGATTAGATATGGTTATATGAATGAAACAAATGCCTTGAAACAACCCCTCCTCTCCCCCTTACATGGCGTAAAAGGGTTCCCCTTTTTGGGGGGGGTGAGATCCGGGGTCGGGCGGGATTTGGTGAACCTAACATAATTGAGAGGGTTAGTACTTCACCATTTTAGAATCAAAATTAATGAAATCCGCGTCAAAATCGTGTTTAGACGTGAAAGAAGGCCCACGTCCGATTTGGGCTCGTCGGACCAAAGAATAATACGGCCACTCGGTGGGTCGACGGTGGGTTGTCTACCCACCCCTACCCCCGATTTGGAAAGGGTATGGACCCAGTGGAACCGTCGGTCCTCCCCGGGGTTTTGCCAGAACCCCTGGCCCTCTCGGTGGGTGACTCGGGGGTAGGGACCCGGGTTTCGGAAAAACCCGGGTTTTTTCTCAACTTCCTCCATTCCTTGGGGGCCCAAATAGGGCTTTTCTCAACCCATTCTTCACACCTTTAAAGTCCTATAGGATGGTTCTAGCTTAGATCTAAGTTAGATTAGTGGGGGAACCATCTTACCTTCTTTGCTCAAAAATGACTTCAAACCCTCCAAATCACTTCCAACTCACAATGCCCCCTACCTTGTCAATATCTCTTCAAATCCTTCAAGATCAGCACATAAATCATCTATTAAACCTTAGATTCATCATTTCAAAAGGGGGTTTACAAGATCTTAAACCATACTCGAATCAAAGGTTTAAAGCGTGGGTATGGTAATGTTCATAAAACCCTTTTCTTACCTCCAAACGTAGATCTCGAGTTGAAGATTACTCTTCCGGGAAAGGGGAATCGAGCTTGGGGCTGAAATCCCTTTCCCTTTTTTCCTCTTCCTTTCTTCTTCCCCTTTTTTTTCTCTCTCTTCTTTACTTTTCTCACCAAGCGTCGAGGGTAATAAATGGAAAGAAAAAAAAGTCAAAAACTTTATATACTATTCCTACTTAAGTGAATAGTCTGGATGGAGTCACTTTCGGTGGGTGGTGTACCCACGACATACCATCCAGTAAAACGGGATTTTGGGGCTGGACCTCGGCTCAACCCCACCCGGCATACATTGTAGCATCGTATATATCTTTAAAAAAGGATATAATCCCTTTTTATCCGTACATAGCCTTATGGTAGGTGCCTTCCCCGTTTGGGCACTCCGTCTCTTCGGCGGCCGGACTTATCGGGCCACCGGTTTTGGTCCCCCGTGCCATCATAGCCCAAAAGGGAACCCCGCTCTAATATCCTCGGCTCGGTTCTGCATAGTTAAAACCCGGGTTTAACCACAAATCGAAGGGTTTAGGGGGGGAATTTCATTACCCCCTTACGAAAAATTTTCCTCGAAATTGCGTACGTTGATCAAAAGATGAGGTGCTTGGCTCCATTTCTTCTTCTACCTCCCAAGATGCTTCTTCAAGTGAGTGATCAGCCCACGCACCTTTACATAGGAAATGGGGCGGTTCGAAGGGTTTTCACGGTCTAAAATCTCATTTTGGGATTGTGTAAATCATATCGCTTCTAGGTATCCCGGTTCCACGGGGAGTACATGAGATGGATCATGCATCTTCTTGACATGGATATATGGAATACATTGTGAACATTTCCAAGCGAAGGTGGCGGAGCAAGCATGTGACTCTTTACCAACCGGGACAAGATTTCAAATGGCCCCATGTATCTTGGGCAACTTCCCCTTTTGAAACCTTTGCAAACCTTTAGTAGGAGAGATCTTGAAAATACCTTTTCTCCGGCTGAAATTCAATCTCCTTCTGGGGGGTCCAAGCTCTTTTGGGGAGTGCTTTAATCCGTTCTCTAATAACGTCGACCTTGTCACAAGTCATTTGGATCATTTGGGGCCTAACATTGGTTCACCTACCTCATCCCAATACAAAGGAGTTCGCACTTTGCCATATCGCCTCATATGGAGCCATCCCAATTGTAGCTTGTAGCTGTTGTTATATGCAAACTCCATAAGAGGTATATATTCTTCCCGGGCCACTCATCTCCATTGCACGAGGCATGTCTTCTAATATCTGTGGTTCCTCTTTGACCATCCGTCAGGGGGTGGCTACTCAAATTCATTTGTGACCCCAAAGGGCCCCTTTTAAAACTTTCAAAATCGGGAAGTGAACCTTGGGTCCCTATAAAACAATGCCCCTGGCACTCCATGTAAGCACTATGTTGTCCATGTAAAGTTGTGCTAGTTTGGTCATGGAGAACTTGGTCTTGATAGGAATGAAAAAGCGGTCTTGTAAACCGATCCACAATCACCCATATCGCATCCATTCCCTTGGGTGTACTTGGTAGTCGGTGGAAATCCATTGTAATCCTTTCCACTTCCATTACGTGCGGGAGTGGTGAAGGGTACCATAAGGTCGATGCCTTTCCTTTTCTTTGGGGTAAGACAAATCGCCCATATAAAGCTATGGTGACTTTCATGCTTGCCACCATAACTTTTGTTTGAGGTCTTTGTACATTTGGTACTTCACAGGTGAAGTGAGTACTGGAGCTATGTGCTTCTCTCACGATTTTATCCGTATATCAAATGTGATGCCCCAAAAACTCTCGAAACATCAATGCCCCATCACTAGCAAAAGTAAAATCGGGTCTTCATTGTTTGGTCTTGAACCTTAACTCTAATCCGCTGCAATTGGGACCCAAAGGTTGCTTCACTATCACCTCTTGCCTAATTGCGGATGCAAAACCGACAAGGATACCGTCAACCATTTAAGGTTTCTGGTTGGGGTTCAAGCTCAAAGTCCCCCCTTCATACAAGGGGGTTTCATCCATTAGCATCGCCTCTTGCACAAGTGGTGGGGGGCCAAAGGGGAAAGCGACCATCTGTTTTCCCGACAATCATCTCTACATTAGCCTTGGGATGATTTTGAATATCACGGTCATAATCCTTCATGAGTTCAAGCCATCTTCTCTCTCATATTCAAACCCTTCGGGTGAAGAAGTATTTGAGCTCTTTTTCCCTTTTGTTTTCCACTTCTCCCCATACAAATAGTGTCGCGGATCTTAAGGGAAAAAATGACCGCCGCTAGTTCCAAGTCATGAGGGGGGTAATTCTTCTCATATTCCTTTAGTTGTGGGATGCATATTATTACCTTCCCGTTGCAGAAAACCCCAAACCAACTTTGGAAGCATCGGTATAAGCTGTCTTTCCCAAAAGCCCGGGGGAATAGTGGGCCGGGGGGTCACTAACTTCTCTTTCAATTCTTGGAAGCTCTTCTCACATTCCTCTTGCAAATTTTCCCACCCTTTTTGTCAACTTGGTCATTGGTTGAGACCCGAGCAAAATTCTCGATGAAGCGGTAATACCCAGAAACCCCAAAATTCAAATTTTAAACATTCTTGGGGCTTTCCCATTCCCTCTTTTCACCTTAGCGGGGGTCTACTTGATTCGACTTTAGACACTCGTGCCCGGAATCCAACTTGTTCAAGCGAATCCACTTCCTTGGCAAACAGCTTTTATTTTCCCCTGTAACACCATTCTCAAGTGTTGAGTGTGCTCCTCCTCGGTCTTGGAGTAGATCAAGATATTCTAAAAAAACAATTACCCATTTTGAGCACACCCGAAATCCCGATTCATTAGATCCATAAGCTGCGGTGCTTTGGGTTTAAACCCCGAAGGACAACACAGGAACTCATAATGGCCGTGTCGAGTCCTAAATGCTGTTTTGGGTATATCACTACTCTTTATCTTGAGGATAATAGCGGATCGAAGGTCTATCTTTGAAAATACTACGGCTCCCGGATCAAATAAATCATCAATGCTGGCAATGGATACGGTTCTTAATGGTCGACTTATTCAACTCCGGTAATCTATGCACATAAAACTACCATCCTTCTTCTTGACAAACAACGGGGGGCCCCCCAAAGGTGAAACACTTGGCGAAAAAACCCCTTTTCAATATTTCCCCTGGCATGCAACTCCTTCAATTAAAATTTGGTGCCATCCTATAGGGAGCCTTAGATCGGGCGGGGAGTCAAGTCTATGGCAAACTCAACTCCCTATCGGTGGTAAATGCATGGATCATGGAAAACATGGGGAAACTCTTTGACCACCTTTACTTCTTCTAGGGTGTAACTCTTGCATCAACATCGAGTGAGGCTAAGAAACCACGACATCCATTTTTAAACTTTACGCGAAGAAGCGGGGGCGAACCTTCCTCACTCTTTTCATTGTGTTTCGGTATACCCACTCTTTCCTTAGTTCTTTACCTTAATCAGCCTTTCCGCACAAATCACGTTAGCTCGATGAGCCGACAACCAATCCATACCCAATATAACATCAAAATTCTGCATATTGAACTTAATGAGTTGTGCATCAAAGTTCTTCCACTAATCTCTACGGGCATGGTCCATACACTTCCTTCAAGGGGCAATTTTACCCGGGAGGCATACTAACAATCATTCCCGGTCTAGGATCTGGGGGACATCCCAAGCTTCCTACAAATCTCTTAGATGCGAATGAATGAGTAGCTCTGAGTCAAATAAAACATAAATGGTATGCCCGAAAGGGTAGGATACCTAATATAACAATGTATATAATTTCAGGGTCATCAATATTAACCATAATGAACTTCTTAATTTAAAAATGCTACAACCCTTTGCTAGCCTGGCTTCCTCGGCCGATAGGGCATACATCCTTCCTGCGGTTGTTGCCTCGGGAAAAGGGGGTGTGGCGAGGGGGTGGGGAGGCAAGGCTGGTCGGCCCGATTTTTCCAAAATGCCCATAGGAATGGCTTAAAACGGGAATCTGAGGCGTGGGGCTGGGGGGGGCCCCCTGCACTGCCCCGTGAGAAAAGGTCGAGGTGGCCTTGGGCTGTGGAGCCACACTAGTGTTGGGCGAGGGGGGGTAAACCCCAAACCCCCAAAGCCCTAGGAGGATAGCGGATGGCCTATAGGGCTCCCTATACATAGGTCCCAAACTATATGATCCACGGTATGCATTGGAGAATTTCCCCATGGAATGGATTTGACCTCTTCCACGACCCGGGAGTGGGGGTTTTCCCCCTTTTTTATCTTCCATTTTTTTTGTTACAGCTGGCCCATATTGGTCAAATCAAGACTTCAACCAGCCCCGATCGATGCTTTTAGGCCTTTTAGGAACCTTCGCCTTCTCTTGGTGCATATGCCTTGGGGAAAAATGGAACAAACCCCGGCTTTGGTATTAAAGGGGAGTCTTACCTCCTTGAGTTAAGGCCATGAACTGGTCTCCTTCCGATCTCGGCTGCGGATAATGGTTATCCAAGAAAAATTTCCCTTTAAAACTGCTCCCAAGTAGGTTGGATGAGCCCATCAATATAGGCTTGGAAACTTGCCACCAAATTTGCCTCTTTCTTGAGTTGTAACCCGGGAAAATGAGCTTACGGGCATCCGTGCACTCCGCACCTCAAATATCTTCTCAATTCTTGGATCCATTGATCCCGGGTTTTAGAGGATCCTCCCCCCCTTAGAGAATACGGTGGTAAGTTCCTCTTGAGCGACTCCACTACCCGCGTATTACCGTCCAGGGAATTAGGAGCATAGGGGGGATAGTAGGGGTATGGATGAGGCATCCCATGTTGAGGAATACCGAATGGTGGGATTGGAGGTGTACCCACTTGTGGTCCCGTTCGACCCTGGTGGGTCTGGGGTAAATCGGGGGGGTTGACCCCTGAGAAAAATCAAACATTCTTTGGATGGCGGTCATAAATGCTTCTTTTTGAAGCATTTGTTGTTGGAAACTTGTTGAGGCTTGAATTATTGTAAAAATCTCCGGTGTAATGACGGTGGAGGGTCGGGGGTGCAGTCATAGGTGGGTCCCCATGTGCCCCACGACCATGGGTCTCTGCGGTAGTGGAGGTGGGTATGCCGAGCGGCCCCCGGGGGTTTTTTGGTCGACCCCCCCGGGCGAGGACCCTTGGGTGCCTCGGGCATTACTACGGATCAAAATCGTACCATTTTCCTTGCACGGGTATCACCCCCTTTTGGTTAAACACCATAAACTGATTTAGGCACACAATCATATGCCATTATGTGAGGTGTTGTAGTTTTGATAGTTTTTAAATTTATCATAGCTAAATTTCCCAAGATACAGGCAAAGTTCACAACATACATGCTAATGGCCCCCTTGATGTAGCATATTGATCATAGGATTAATATCCACCATAGAACCAATGCATTCATAATAGGAAAAGGGAAAAGGGAAAAAGACAAAGAAGGAAAATTTTCAAAATTTTAAAATTTTCCCTTTCCCCAAAACAGTGGGATAAACCGGGGGTGGCCCCGCTGACCCGGCCCCCAACCAAACGGCGGGTGTCCCCGGGGGTAGGGCCCCGGTCGACCCCTCCCCTGATAAAACGAGCAGGGCGGAAAGGCCTGTTTTTTGTCCTCTCACTCTCTCCCTCTTTTTCTTTTTTCCTCTTGGGCGATTTTGGGGTCTACTCGGCGCTCCTACTGTGGTTCCACTCATCCACCCGCTTTAGTGAAGAGTCAACTCGTCTTCACCGTAAGTTCCTCTTCTTCTCTTTTTTTAAAATTTTAATTTGGGTGAAAATGCTTGAATAGGTTTACTTTCTAGACTTTCTTTCTCTATTTTTCACCATAGTATTGTCGTTCCATGTGTTTATGATGATTCCCTTTCTTATTGTTTATAGGTATTTATTTCTTCATTTGGGAAAAACCCCAATTTTGCCCTAGGTTCCCAAATTTGGGGATTTCCTACATTGTTGATCCTTTCCTCAAATTGGTGATTCCTTTGTAGTACATTCCACTTGTTTATGCTTTAAAATGCCTTAGATTTAGGAATCAACCATTATGCTTTGGGAAATTTCCCATGTTTTCCCATGAAAATTCCTATTTTTGGCATTGATTTCCTTGATTTTCATTCATACTTGTATTTATAGAACTCTATAGTCTATTTGGGGCATGTTCTTGCATTTCCATCATCCCACTACTACGTTATCTCGTCTTAGTCCTATGGTTTCCGGTTGCTCTCCATTTTATTCGAATTTGCACCATGGACTTGAATTTCCTCATTGTAATTATACTCTTTGCTTTTGCTGTCCTTTGCTGTTTTGACACGTTTCCATGCGTTGTCAACTACCGTGCTTCATGTCATAAGTTTCCTATCGTTCTCAGATTGTCGCCGTTCCCGTTTTGCATAAACTGGGTTTTGGGTTTCCCTTCTTTAATCTGCTTCTTTTCTTCTGTACTAACCTTCCTTTTCTTATTGCGGGATGTCGTCACGCGCGGTAGAGGACCATCTTCCTCTGGCGTTCGACCTAAGACCACCGCTTCTAAGCGGAAAAGTCGAGACCAGCACTTCAGCTCATCGCACGGGGAGACTGCACCTTTGCTGTCGACCCTTGGACTATGATGAGGAGCACTTCACTAGTCACGAAGGCCACAGACCAAGAGTCGGTGTTGATGGAAAAGACCGTGGTAGTCGAGGACTTCCACAAGGCGGACTTCGGAGAGGTTCGGCATTGGTGGGACTCTATTCTTCGAGTGGACCGACCATGCTCGAGCAGCTCGTCCGTCGGTTTTATTGCAACTTTGGGGGTGTCATATCGATCTGAAATTCACCATCGGCGGCTTGGTGAAGGGAGTGGATATCCGGTGACGGTAGGCACCTTGGCCGACATATTGGGTATATCGGCGGTGGGACACCGATACTCTGATCCCCGGAGTAGGCCTCGGGGACCGTTCATGAGCATGGAAACACGGACTTCATTTACGAGACCATCTGCGGCGCGGCAGTCGCCGGTCAGAGACATCTTTCTTCCACGAGTCCGTCTCTTGCCGGTTGATCCAGTTCAACTTGCTCCCGAGGAGTCATCGGAACGGTAGGTTTCATGGCGGCCTTCATAGCATTTGTATTTTCCGGCCGAGAGGGAGGCGAGGAGCACTTGTGCCTTCCCTATATCATCCTCGGCGATGGAGCACCATGCTTCCCACGGAGGACGGAGGATTCCCCTGGCGGGATCCTCACCGGGATCTTGAGTTCTTGAGGTGAATCTGGCGGAGAGGAAGACTCCGGTGATAGGTTCGATCGGAGCAACCTCTTGAAGATGGGTCTCCATACCCTCATGGATTCACCTCCTAGATCGGGGAGCTCGGAGGTAGGGGTGAGGGCTGCCCCTATGGTGGATGTCCCCATGGAGGAGGAATCCGGTGAGGAGGATGAGGACTCGTTCCTCGGGGCGGGAGGAGGAGCCGATGGGCGGCGGCATCCACGAGGAGGTGCCTCGAGTCGAGGTCCGGGTCCTAGTTCTTCAGGCTGCAGCCCCACCATATGGAGCCCCACCACACGGGAGTGGTGACTACGACTATGAGGCGGGGCAGCCTCCATGCGGGCCTTGCGGATGGCGAGTTGAGATCTTGAGGCGGTGGGCGAGATTGCCTCGGCGAGACCACCTTGGAGGATTCCTTCCGTGGTGGGTCGAGGACTTGGACACCGGGGCCACCGCTATCTCGGCGAGACTATGGCGGCTTGGAGGAGATGCAGGGTGGTGAGCGAGTTCGATTACTACGATCATCACTTCAACGTCAACTCCAGGCCTCCAGCGAACGGGGTGATCATCGACGATGATGACGATGACCAGTGAGGGATTGGCTTGCCCACACTAGCTGTTTATCCATTTTCTCTCTTTTTGTAGACATTGTGTATTTATTTATCTCATTCCTTGTAATTGCAATGTAACTTGATTTCATTTATGGAATAAAATATCTTTGGATAATGGATTGTTGTGGTGTTTTTATATGTGGAATACTGTGGTTTTGTGGTGAGGTGACTTTTCTATCGTGCTCTTGGTTATATTATTATCTTTTTTTATCGGGTTTTGTGGAAAATTTTTTTGGAAATCCACTTCTCTGCGTTATCTTTGCGAAATTTATCGAAATAGTACTTATAGGTTATAGTACCAACCTAATTACCATTTATCCACTCCGCATGCCATGAATGCAATCTATAATATGACCCCACTTTTATACTTTCTTTCTTTGACTTTTAAATCTTAAGTTTTTATCTTTACCACCCCATTTTCCTATTATAGAGTCTCTGAGTTCTAATGGTATCTTTGTGAGTGGAGCGAGCATCACGCTCTGATACCACCGTTTGTCACACCGTTCCCCCGAAGGAGCGGTGACCGAGTTAACACCGTTAACCCAAACTGCCGAGATCATCGAGACTTGTATTCCACCACAGCATACACACTAACATCAATTCATCGGATCGCGGAAGACTAAGTTTTACACTAAATAATTCCCTATACTTGATCCCCAAAAGCGATGATACCATAATTATATACATTTGGGCCCGAAGGCATAATATATACACAAAAGAATAAAGTTCAAATATCAAATATATCGAAATCATCAAAATCATCATTTACACTCGGCTCGGTATCAAAGTGGAGCTCAGCTCGACCTCGAACCCTGTCATGACGCACCCTCACCTGTGATCTACACCGTGCTCAAACTCCTCGGGGTCCACGGTCCTCCTCAGGCTTCATTGTGGGACCCACCCCATCTCCTCGGATGCATGACACGCAAAATCATCAAAAAAGGGGGGTGTACCGTGGAATGAGCTCACTAGCTCAGCAAGTAGAGAGGTGGACCACACACAGCATCCACACATCACAACACATCATATGCACTACATGCCATGCAAGTCATTTTAAATCACATACACCTAATCAACATTACTAAGTCTTTGGTTTTAGTGCTACTACAACCACGGTCTGGCGTATACTCAGTGCGAGCGCGAACTCCCTCCCGCGATCGCCCATAGGGCTGTTGGAGAAGGCCCACCGTGAGTACTCGGAAAAATAAAGACAATGCCGTCCACGGCTCTCAGCGAAATGTAAATAAATTAAATGGCAGTCTTGACTCCGACAATTTAAAAGCGATCGATTGGCCCTCTTGAAATACCACGGGGTTGCCATTGTCCTACATGACTCACCGGCGTAATGCCTAACCGCACGATGTCCGACAACCGCGACCCCTGCTTCCCCCCAAATGGCAACCCAACACCTTAACCCCTGTTGGGAAGGGTCGTAGCACGGGATGGTGAGAATCCTAATACCGCATGCTCCTATATGCAGTACGACTGCATAGTGCCACCGTGTCCCATACCACGGGCCACCAATGCATTCGTTTCCAAGCCGACCACGGCATCTAGTCTATCAATGCATTATGCAACATGATGTCCACATTCAACATATAAACATCTCATTCAATTGGCATTCGAAAAATAAACATAGCATATATGCACATCAATGAGTGGAATGACTAATCTAAATAGCATATTCATGATGACATGACTAGATTAGATATGGTTATATGAATGCCAAACAAATGCCTTGAAACAAGGCCAAACGTCCTCTCTCCACTTACACATGGCGTACAAGATTCCCTTCGTGCAGGTGAGATCCGGAGCGAATCGGGTAGGATTTGGTGAACCTAACATAATTGAGAGGGTTAGTACTTCACCTTTTAGAATCAAAATTAATGAAATCCGCGTCAAAATCGTGTTTAGAACGTCGAAAGAAGGTCCACGTCCGATTTGGGCTCGATCGGACCTAAGAATCACGATACGGCCCTCGGTGGAGTCGAGACGGTGGGTTGTCTACCCACCGGTCCTACCCTGAGTTTGGGACCAGCGGTATGGACCCACCAGTGGACCCGTCGGTCCTACCGCGGTTTGCAGAACCCCTGGTCCTCTCGGTGGGTGACTCGGTGGTAGGGACCCGCGGTTTAATGGAAAAACCCCAGTTTCTTCTCAACTTCCTCCATTCCTTGGGGACCCAAATAGGGCTTTTCTCAACCCATTCTTCACACCTTTAAAGTCCTATAGGATGGTTCTAGCTTAGATCTAAGTTAGATTCGAGTGAGGGGAACCATCTTACCTTCTTTGCTCAAAAATGACTTCAAACCCTCCAAATCACTTCCAACTCACAATGCTCCTTCTACCTTGTCAATATCTCTTCAAATCCTTCAAGATCAGCACATAAATCATCTATTAAACCTTAGATTCATCATTTCAAAGGGTGTTTACAAGATCTTAAGAAACCATACTCGAATCAAAGGTTTAAAGCGTGGGTATGGGTAATGTTCATAAAACCCAGCTTTTCTTACCTCCAACTGTAGATCTCAAGTTGAAGATTACTCTTCCGGCACCGGAATGGCAAGATCGAGCTTGGTAGCTGAAATCCTTCCTTTCTTCCTCTTCCTTTCTTCTTCCCTTTCTTTTTCTCTCTCTTCTTTACTTTTCTCACCAAACGTACGAGGGTAATAAATGGAAAGAAAAGAAGTCATAAAGCTTTATATACTATTCCTACTTAAGTGAATAGTCTGGATGAGTCACTCGGTGGGTGGGTGTACCCACGACATACCATCCGAGTCAAAACTTGGGATTTTGACAAGGCTCGGACCTCGGCTCAACCCCACCCGGCATACATTGTAGCATACGTATATATCTTTAAAATACAGATATAATACTGTTTTATCCGTACATAGCCTTATGGTAGGTGCCATTAGCAGTTTGGGCACTCCGTCTCTTGGCAGCTCGGACTTGTCGGGCCAGCCGGTGTTTAAGGTCACCCGTGCCATCATAGCCCATAAGGAACCCGCTCTAATATCCTCTGGCTCGGTTCCTGCATAGTTAAACCGGTTCAACCACGAAATCAGACCGGGTTTAGGAAGCGGGATATTACACTTTATCACCCATATCAAATTCTAGAGGTTTCCTTCTATTATTTTCATAGCTCTTCTGTCTGGATTGAGCAACTTGATTCTTTCTCTGATTATATCAACCTTCTCATAGGTAGTTTGTATCAGCTCTGGGCCCAATATTCTACTTTCCCCAACTTCATCCCAATATAATGGAGTCTTACATTTCTTCCCATA
>CM040961.1:76350857-76365347 GCA_022985045.1 Macadamia tetraphylla
TTAGGGCATACATCCTTCCTTGAGGCTGGTTTCCCTGAGTCAATGTAGGTCTATGCACAGGGGGCCGATTAGACGGTGCCGCTACTGGGTACTAGTAATCCTTAGCGAAGTGCCCATAGGAATGACAATTATAACATCAGTTCAATGTTGCTTAAACTAGAGCAGGAGCTCTCTGTACTATCCCTGGTGCAGTTGGAGGACAAGGGGGGCTCGGAGCCATAGGCACCGCACTAGTATTCGGGCAGAATGATGTAGTGCCCGGCCCACTAGCTGGTTGGGAAGGATAACCCGAAGGCCAAGATTCTTGCCTGTTCACAAGTAGGGTAAAATCAGATTAGGGTGTTACAATTTCCCCCCTACTTACAAAAATTTTGTTCTCAAAATTTGTTAGGCATACCTGGAAATCCAAACAGTTTCAGATATCTCTCTAGATGGTTTCTCCATTTCACTTTCACATAAGAGATAGTACAATTCTGGAGCCGATGCTCTTTCCTATAAAATATTCCTTCAGGTTATTCTTTATAACGGATCATCATTTAGATCCAATGATTCCACAGTAGGCAATACATGTGAAGGATCTGGAACATACTTTTTCAACATGGATACATGAAAGACATAATGAAACCTTTCCAACTTTGGGGGCAATGCTAATCTATAAGCAATCTGGCCAATCCGATCCAGAATCTCAAATGGTCCCACATACCTGGGTCTCAATTTCCCTCTCTTTCCAAATCTTCTTACACCTCTGACTAGTGAAATTTTTATAAACACTTTATGTCACACCCGTTCACCTGAACGGAGGGGACGAGTTAACACCGTTAACCCAAACTGCCGGATCATCGAACCTGATTCCACCACGATACAACACTAACATCAATTCATCGGATCAGCGGAAGACTAAGTTTTACCATAAATAATTCCCTATACTTGATACCCAAACGATGATACCATAATTATATACATTTGGGCCGAAGGCATAATATATACACAAAAGAATAAAGTTCAAATATCAAATATATCGAAATCATCAAAATCATCGAGTACACTGGCTCCTATCAATTGGGCTCGGCTCGGCCTCGAACCCCTGTCATGACACAGCCCTCACCGCAGTCTACACGTGCTCAAACTCCTCGAGGGTCCACCCGTCCTCCTCCGAAAACTCATTGGGACCCACCCCATCTCCTCGGATGCATGACCCGCAAAATCATCTAAAAAGGGGTGTACCGTGGAATGAGCTCACTAGCTCGCAAGTAGAGAGGTGGACCACACACACAGTCCACACATCACAACACATCATATGCACTACATGCCATGCAAGTCATTTTAAATCACATACACCTAATCAACATTACTAAGTCTTTGGTTTTAGTGCTACTACAACCACGGTCGCGTATACTCCAGTGCGAGCCGAACTCCCTCCTGATCGCCCATAGGGCTGTTGGAAAGGCCCACCGTGAGTACTCGGAAAAATAAAGACAATGCCGTCCACCGGCTCTCAGCAATGTAAATAAATTAAATGGCAGTCGACTCCGACAATTTAAAAGCGATGCATTGGCCCTCTTGAAATACCACGGGGTTGCCGTGTCCTACATGACTCATGGGCGTAATGCCTAACCGCCAGGTGTCCACAACGCGACCCGCTTCCCCCAAATGGCAACCCAACACCTTAACCTGTTGGGAAGGGTCGAACAGGATGGTGAGAATCCTAATACCGCATGCTCCTATATGCGATCTGTGCATAGTGCCACCGTGTCCCATACCACGGGCCACCAATGCATTCGTTTCCAAGCCGACCACGGAAACTAGTCTATCAATGCATTATGCAACATGATGTCCACATTCAACATATAAACATCTCATTCAATTGGCATTGAAAAATAAACATAGCATATATGCACATCAATGAGTGGAATGACTAATCTAAATAGCATATTCATGATGACATGACTAGATTAGATATGGTTATATGAATGCCAAACAAATGCCTTGAAACAAGGCCAAGCGTCCTCTCTCCACTTACATGGCGTACAAGGTTCCCTTTCGATGCGGGTGAGATCCCGGAGCGAATCGGGGGGGATTTGGTGAACCTAACATAATTGAGAGGGTTAGTACTTCACCATTTTAGAATCAAAATTAATGAAATCCGCGTCAAAATCGTGTTTAGAGCGTCGAAAGAAGTCACGTCCGATTTGGGCTCGATCGGACCTAAGAATCACATTACGGCCCTCGGTGGGTCGCAATTTGGGGTTTTCTACCCACCGGTCCTACCCGCCGGTTTGGGACCGGCGGGTATGGACCCACCGGTAGGACCCGTCGGTCCTACCCGCCGGTTTGGCCAGAACCCCCCTGGTCCTCTCAGGTGGGTGACTCAGGCGGGTAGGGACCCGCCGGTTTTGGCGGAAAAACCCCAGTTTCTTCTCAACTTCCTCCATTCCTTGGGGACCCAAATAGGGCTTTTCTCAACCCATTCTTCACACCTTTAAAGTCCTATAGGATGGTTCTAGCTTAGATCTAAGTTAGATTCGAGTGAGGGAACCATCTTACCTTCTTTGCTCAAAAATGACTTCAAACCCTCCAAATCACTTCCAACTCACAATGCTCCTTCTACCTTGTCAATATCTCTTCAAATCCTTCAAGATCAGCACATAAATCATCTATTAAACCTTAGATTCATCATTTCAAAGGGTGTTTACAAGATCTTAAGAAACCATACTCGAATCAAAGGTTTAAAGCGTGGGTATGGGTAATGTTCATAAAACCCAGCTTTTCTTACCTCCAACTGTAGATCTCGAGTTGAAGATTACTCTTCCGGCACCGGAATGGCAAGATCGAGCTTCGGCGCCGCTGAAATCCTTCCTTTCTTCCTCTTCCTTTCTTCTTCCCCTTTTTTTTCTCTCTTCTTTACTTTTCTCACCAAGCGTCGAGGGTAATAAATGGAAAGAAAAAAAGTCATAAAGCTTTATATACTATTCCTACTTAAGTGAATAGTCTGGATGGAGTCACTTTCGGTGGGTGGTGTCCCACGACATACCCATCCGAGAGTCAAACGGGGTTTTGACCGGGCTCGGACCTCGGCTCAACCCCACCCGGCATACATTGTAGCATCGTATATATCTTTAAAAAAACAGATATAATACTGTTTTTTCCGTACATAGCCTTATGGTAGGTGCCCTACCGCAGTTTGGGCACTCCGTCTCTTACGGCCGGCTCGGACTTATCGGGCCAGGTGTTTGGGCACCCGTGCCATCATAGCCCATAAGGAACCGCTCTAATATCCTCGGCTCGGTTCTGCATAGTTAAACCGGTTCAACCCAAATCGGACCGGGTTTAGGAAGCGGGGTATTACATTACCCCCTTCGAAAAATTTCGTCCTCGAAATTGCGTACAGTTGATCAAAAGATGAGGGTGCTTGGCTCACATTTCTTCTTCTACCTCCCAAAATGCTTCTTCAAGTGAGTGATCAGCCCATCGCACCTTTACATAGGAAATGGGCGGTTCGAAGGGTTTTCACTTTTCGGTCTAAAATCTCATGGTGTTACCGTAAGTCATATCGACTTCTAGGTATCCTGGGTTTCCCCGGGTAGTACATGAGATGGATCATGCACGTACTTCTTGACATGGATATATGGAATACATTGTGAACATTTCCAAGCGAAGGTGGCGAGCAAGCATGTAGGCTCTTGAGCCAACCGGGACAAGATTTCAAATGGCCCCATGTATCTTGGCTTAACTTCCCTTCTGTGAAACCTTTGCAAACCTTTAGTAGGAGAGATCTTGAAAATACCTTTTCTCTGGCTGAAATTCAATCTCCTTCTGCGGGGGTCCGATAGCTCTTTTGCGGATGAGCTGCTTTAATCCGTTCTCTAATAACGTCGACCTTGTCACAAGTCATTTGGATCATCTCGGTCCTAACATTCGCGTTCACCTACCTCATCCCAATACAAAGGAGTTCGCACGCCATATAACGCCTCATATGGAGCCATCCCAATTGTAGCTTGGGAACTGTTGTTATATGCAAACTCCATAAGAGGTATATATTCTTCCCATGCCACTCATCTCCATTGCACGGGCCCGAGCATGTCTTCTAATATCTGTATGGTTAGCTCCATTGACCATCCGTGCATGGGTGAAAAATTTTACTCAAATTCATTGTGATCCCAAGGCCGCTGTAAGCTTTTCCCAAAAACTGGAAGTGAACCTTGGGTCCCTATCTGAAACAATGCTCCTTGGCACTCCATGTAAGCACTATGTTGTCCATGTAAAGTTGTGCTAGTTTGGTCATGGAGAACTTGGTCTTGATAGGAATGAAATGAGCGGTCTTGGTAAGCCGATCCACAATCACCCATATCGCATCCATTCCCTTGGGTGTACTTGGTAGTCGGTGGCGAAGTCCATTGTAATCCTTTCCCACTTCCATTACAGTGCGGGGTGGCTGAAGGGTACCATAAGGTCGATGCCTTTCAGCTTTTACTTTCGGCGGTAAGACAAGTCGCCACATAAAGCTATGGTGACTTTCATGCTTGGCCACCGATAACTCTGTTTGAGGTCTTTGTACATTTTGGTACTTCACGGTGAAGTGAGTACTCGGAGCTATGTGCTTCTCACGATTTTATCCCAGTATATCAAATCGTCGATGCGCACAATCTGCTCGAAACATCAATGCCCCATCACTAGCTAAAGTAAAATCTGGGTCGTTCATTGTTTGGTCTTGAACCTTAACTCTAATCCGCTGCAATTCGGGATCAAAGGTTGCTTCACTATCACCTCTTGCCTAATTGCGGATGCACTAAAGCCGACAAGGATACCGTCAACCATTTAAGGTTTCTGGTTGAGGTTCAAGCTCTAAGTCGCCCCTTCATACAAGAGGGTTTCATCCATTAGCATCGCCTCTTGCACAAGTGGTGAGTGCGCTAAGTGTGAAAGCGACCGTCGTGTCTTCCGACTTAATGCATCCTACTACATTACTTGCCCGGGGTGATCTTGAATATCACGTCATAATCCTTCATGAGTTCAAGCCATCTTCTACATCTCATATTCAAATCCTTCGGGTGAAGAAGTATTTCGGCTCTTGTGGTCCTGTATATCTCACACTTCTCCCCATACAAATAGTGTCGCCCCGGGTCTTAAGGGCAAAATGACCGCCGCTAGTTCCAAGTCATGAGTGGGGTAATTCTTCTCATATTCCTTTAGTTGTCGGGATGCATATGCTATTACCTTCCCGCGTTGCATGAGAACACAACCCAAACCAACTTTGGAAGCATCGGTATAAACTGTCATTCCACATGCCCTCGGAATAGTCACGAGGCATCACTAACTTCTCTTTCAATTCTTGGAAGCTCTTCTCACATTCCTCTGCCCAGTCGAATTTCACACCCTTTTTTGTCAACTTGGTCATTGGTGCTGAGATCCGAGCAAAATTCTCGATGAAACGCCGGTAATATCCAGCCAAACCCAAGAAGCTTCTAATTTCAGTAACATTCTTGGGACTTTCCCATTCCACTACTGCTTTCACCTTAGCAGGATCTACGATTCGACTTTAGACACTCGTGCCCCGGGAATCCAACTTGTTCAAGCGAATTTGACTTCTTGTACTTGGCAAACAATGTTTATCTCTCGGCCTCGTAACACCATTCTCAAGTGTTGAGTGTGCTCCTCCTCGGTCTTGGAGTAGATCAAGATATCGTCAATAAAAACAATTACCCATTTATCGAGCACATCCTGAAATACTCGATTCATTAGATCCATAACGCTGCGGTGCATTGGTTAACCCGAAGGACAACACAGGAACTCATAATGGCCGTGTCGAGTCCTAAATGCTGTTTTGGGTATATCACTACTCTTTATCTTGAGCTGATAATAGCGGATCGAAGGTCTATCTTTGAAAATACTACGGCTCCACCTGGGGTCAAATAAATCATCAATGCATGGCAATGGATACGGTTCTTAATGGTCGACTTATTCAACTCCGGTAATCTATGCACATACCAAACTACCATCCTTCTTCTTGACAAACAACACGGGCACCCCAAGGTGAAACACTTGGCGAATAAACCCCCTTTTTCCCAAAAGTTCACGTGCGCATACGCAACTCCTTCAATTCAATTGGTGCCATCCTATATGGAGCCTTAGATACGGAGCTGCCTCGGGGGTCAAGTCTATGGCAAACTCAACTCCCTATCGGTGGTAAATGCATCGGATCATCGGAAAAAAATCGGAAACTCTTTGACCACCTTTACTTCTTCTAGAGGTGTAACTCTTGCATCAACATCGAGTCCGAGGCTAAGAAACCCGACATCCACTTTCTAGCAACTTTACCCCTTGAAGGCGGAGGCGAGACCTTCCTCACTCTTTTCATTGTGTCGCTCGGTATACCCACTCTTTCCCTTAGTCATCTGTTACCTTAATCAGCCTTTCACAAATCACGTTAGCTCGATGAGCCGACAACCAATCCATACCCAATATAACATCAAAATTCTGCATATTGAACTTAATGAGTTGTGCATCAAAGTTCTTCCCACTAATCTCTACCGGCATGGTCCATACACTTCCTTCAAGCGTGCAATTTTACCGTAGGCATACTAACAATCATTCCACGGGCTAGGATCCGGTGACATCCCAAGCTTCCTACAAATCTCTTAGATGCGAATGAATGAGTAGCTCTGAGTCAAATAAAACATAGGTGGTATGCCGATATGGGTAGGATACCTAATATAACAATGTATATAATTTCAGCGGTCATCAATATTAACCATAATGAACTTCTTAATTTAAAATGTACTGCTAAACACGTACTAGCCTCGCTTCCTCGGCCGATAGGGATACATCCTTCCCTGCGGTTGATTGCCTCGAGGTAAGGGAGGTGATGGAGAGGGTGGTGGAGGCAAGGCTGGTCGGCACCACGGTCTTTTATAATGCCCATAGGAATGGCAGTTGAAGCACGAATCAGGCGTGGACTGGGCGGGGCCCCTCGCACCTGACCCCATCGGATGAAGGTCGAGGTGGCCTTGGGCTGTAGGAGCCACACTAGTGTTGGGCAGCGGGGGGTGAACCCGAACCACCAAGGCCTAGGAGGATAGCCCGGGTGGCCTATAGGGCTGCCTATACATAGGTCCCAAACTATATGATCCACGGTATGCATTGGAGAATTTCCCCATCGGAATGGATTTGACCTCTTCCACATCCGGAGTGAGGGATGTTCACCCTTTCTTATCTTCCATTGTTTTGGCCTTCATGCAATCGGCCATATTCGGTCAAATCAAGACTTCAAGCCAGACCCGATCGATGCTTTTAGGCCTTTTAGGAACCTTCTTCCCTTTTCTGTGTTAGCATATGCCTTGGGGCAAAATGGAACAAACTCTCGATTTTGTTGGTATTCAAGGCGATCTTACCTCCTTGAGTTAAGGCCATGAACTCGGTCTCCTTCGATCTCGAAACTAGGGATAATGGTTATCCAAGAACAATTCCTTAAACTGCTCCCAAGTAGGTTCGGATGAGCACCATCAATATAGGCTTGGAAGCTTGCCACCAAATTTGCCTCTTTCTTGAGTTGTAACCCGGCACAAATGAGCTTACGGGCATCCGTGCACTCCGGGACCTCAAATATCTTCTCAATTCTTGGATCCATTGATCCGGGTTTTAGAGGATCCTCCCCCCCTTAGAGAATACGGTGGTAAGTTCCTCTTGAGCGACTCCACTACCCTTGACGTATTACCGTCACGGGAATTAGGAGCATAGGCGAGGATAGTAGGGGTATGGATGAGGCATCCCATGTTGAGGAATACCGAATGGTGGGATTGGAGGTGTACCCACTTGTGGTCCCGTTCGACCCTCTGGTGGGTCCTGGAGTGAGTCAGGGAGGTTGACCGTGAGAAAAATCCAAACTATTCTTTGGATGGCGGTCATAAATGCTTCTTTCTGAAGCATTTGTTGTTGGAAACTTGTTGAGGCTGCTGAATTATTGTAGCAACATCTCCGTGTAATGACGGTGGAGGTCGGAGTGCATCATAGGTGGGTCCCCATGTGCCCCACCCGACCATGGGTCTCTGCGGTAGTGGAGGTGAGGTATGCCCCCGAGCGGGCCCCAAGGGTTTTGTGGTCGACCGACCCGGCGAGGACCCCGAGGTGCCTCGGGCATTACTACGGATCTAGTCGTACCATCGTATCCTTGTACAGGCGTATCACACACCATATTGGTTAAACACCATAAACTGATTTAGGCACACAATCATATGCCATTATGTGAGGTGTTGTAGTGTATGATAGCACTAATTTATCATAGCTCAATTCCAAGATACAGGCAAAGTTCACAACATACATGCTAATGGTCCCACTTGATCGTAGCATATTGATCATAGGATTAATATCCACCATAGAACCAATGCATTCATAATAGGAGAAGAGAAGGGAAAAGACAAAGAAGGAAAATTTTCAAAATTTTAAAATTTTTCCCTTCTCTCCAAACCGGTGGGATGAACCGGGTAGGGACCCGCCGGGCTGACCCGGTCCCGGCCCAAACCCGGGGGGTGTCACCGGGTAGGGACCCCCGGGGCCGACCGCGGTCCGCCCGTGATAAAAAAGAACAGGGCGGAAAGGCCTGTTTTCTGTCTCACTCTCTCCCTCTCTTTCTTCCTTTTCCTCTTGGGCGATTTTGGGAGTCTACTCGGCGCTCCCACTCGTGGTTCCACTCATCCACACGGCGCTTTAGTGAAGAGTCAACTCGTCTTCACCCAAGTAAGTTCCTCTTCTTCTCTTTTTTTTTTCAGAATTTCAATTTGGGTGAAAATGCTTGAATAGGATTTACTTTCTAGACTTTCTTTCTCTATTTTTCACCATAGTATTGTCGTTTCCCTGTGTTTATGATGATTCCTCGCTTATTGTAGTTTATAGGTATTTATTTCTTCATTTGGGGAAAAAACCCCCAAATTTGTGCCCTAGGTTCCCAAATTTGGGGATTTCCTACATTGTTGATCCTTTCCTCAAATTGGTGATTCCTTTGTAGTACATTCCACTTGTTTTATGCTTAATATGCCTTAGATTTCAGGAATCAACCATTATGCTTGGAATTCTATGTTTTCCCATGAAAATTCCTATTTTTGGCATTGATTTCCCTTTATTTTCATTCATACTTGTATTTATAGAACTCTATAGTCTATTTGGGGCATGTTCTTGCATTTCCATCATCCCACTACTACGTTATCTCGCCCTTTGTCCTATGGTTTCGGGTTTCTTCCATTTTATTAATTTGCACCATGGACTTGAATTTCCTCATTGTAATTATACTTTGCTTTTGTGTCCTTTCTGTTTTGACACGCTTTTCCCTGCTTGTCAACTACCGTGCTTCATGTCATAAGTTTCCTATCGCTCGTTTGTCGCCGTCCGTTTGCATAAACCGGGTTTTGGGTTTCTTCTTTAATCTGCTTTTTCTTTTCTGTACTAACCCAACTTCCTTTTCTTATTGCGGGGTGTCGCCACCCCCGTAGAGGACCATCTTCCGTCGACGAAACCACCGCTTAAGCGGGAAAAATCGGAGACCAGACTTCAGCTCATCGCACGGAGACTCAACTTTCCCGACCCTTGGGCTATGATGAGGGGCACTTCACTAGTCGAGGCCAC
This sequence comes from Macadamia tetraphylla, assembly GCA_022985045.1. Lineage (NCBI taxonomy): Eukaryota > Viridiplantae > Streptophyta > Magnoliopsida > Proteales > Proteaceae > Macadamia > Macadamia tetraphylla. The sequence continues at coordinate 76,360,470 of CM040961.1, forward strand.
ACCAAGGGTCGTGTTGATGGAAAAGACCGTGGTAGTGGGACTTCCACAAGGCCGGGCTTCAGAGAGGTTCTCGGATTGGGGGACTCTATTCTTGGGGGACCGACCATGCTCGAGCAGCTCGTCCGGTCGGTTTTATTGCAACTTTTAGGTGTCATATCGACGGGGGTTCACCATCGACTTGGTGAAGGGGGGGATATCCAGTGACGGTAGGCACCTTGGCCAATATTGGGGATATCCCGGGGGGACACCGATACTACACCCCGGGGTAGGCCTCGGGACCGTTCATGAGCATGGAAACACGGACTTCATTTACGAGACCATCTCGGGGCAGCAGCGCCCGAGTCCCAGACATCTTTCTTCCCCGAGGTCCGCTCTTCCGTTGATCCAGTTCAACTTGCTCCCGGAGGTCATCGAACGTAGGTTTCATGGCGGCCTTCATAGCATTTTGTATTTTCACCCGAGGGGGGCGGGAGCACTTGTGCCTTCCCCATATCATCCTCGGGCGATGGAGCACCATGCTTCCCACCAGACGGAGGATTCCCCGGCGGATCCTCACCGGGGTCTTGAGTTCTTGGGGGAATCTGGCGGAGAGGAGGGGAAAACTCCTGATAGGTTCGACGGAGCAACCTCTTGAAGATGGGTCTCCATACCCCCATGGATTCACCTCCTAGATCGGGGCTCGAGAGGTAGGGGTAGGAGGGCTGCCCCATGGTGGATGTCCCCATGGAGGAGGAATCCGGGAGGAGGATGAGGACTACGTCCTCGGGCGAGGAGGAGGAGCCGATGGGCGGCAAACCCCGGGGGGTGCCTCGAGTCGAGAGGTCCGGGTCCTAGTTCTTCCCGAGCTGCAGCCCCACCATATGGAGCCCCACCACCGGGAGTGGTGACTCGACTATGAGGGGACAGCCTCCATGCGGGCCTTGCGGATGGCGGTTCGAATCGAGGCGGCGGCAGATTGCCTCGGCGGACCACCTTGGAGGGTTCCTTTAGGGTCGGGTCAGACTTGGACACCGGGCCACCGCTATCTCAGCGACTATGGCGGCTGGAGGGAGTCGGGTGGTGAAGCGAGGTTCGATTACTGATCATCACTTCAACGCCCAAACCGGCCTCCATAACGGGGTGATCATCGACGATGATGACGATGACCAGTGAGGGGTTGGCTTGCCCACACTAGCTGTTTATCCATTTTCTCTCTTTTTGTAGACATTGTGTATTTATTTATCTCATTCCTTGTAATTGCAATGTAACTTGATTTCATTTATGGAATAAAATATCTTTGGATAATGGATTGTTGTGGTGTTTTCATATGTGGAATACCTGTGTGGTTTTGTGGTGAGGTGACTTTTCTATCTGTGCTCTTGGTTATATTATTATCTGTTGTTTATCAGGTTTTGTGGAAAATTTTTTTTGGAAATCCCACTTTACGCCGTTATGCTGCCGAAATTTCGTCGAAATAGTACTTATAGGTTATAGTACCAACCTAATTACCATTTATCCACACTCCCGCATGCCATGAATGCAATCTATAATATGACCCCACTTTTATACTTTCTTTCTTTGACTTTTAAATCTTAAGTTTTTATCTTTACCCAACCCCATTTTCCTATTATAGAGTCTACGGGATTCTAATGGTATGCTGTGAGTGGAGCAGAGCATCACGCTCTGATACCACCGTTTGTCACACCCCCTTTACCCGACCGAGCGTGACCAGTTAACACCGTTAACCCAAACCCGCCAGATCATCGAAACCGTATTCCACCCAAATAAAACACTAACATCAATTCATCGGGTCCGGAAGACTAAGTTTTACCAGAAATAATTCCCCCATACTTGATACCCAAACGATGATACCATAATTATATACATTTGGGCCAAGGCATAATATATACACAAAAAGAATAAAGTTCAAATATCAAATAAACGAAATCATCAAAATCATCAGCCTGCTCGGATCAAGGGGAGCTATTCAAACCCGGCCCAAAAAACCCCTCACCGCAGCTACACCATGCTCAACTCCTGGGGTCCACCCCCCTCCCAACTCGATGGGGGCCCACCCCCTCCCCGATGCATGACCCGCAAAATCATCTAAAAGGTGTACACGTGGGAAAGAGCTCACTATGAAAGAGGTGGACCACACAAAACCCACAACAAAACATCATATGCCACATGCCCAAGTCATTTTAAATCACAACACCTAATCAACATTACTAAGTCTTTGGTTTTAGGGACTACAACCACGGGCGATACTGCAAAATCCCCCCCCCGGAAAATAGGGTTTGGGAAGGCCCCCCTGAGTACTGGAAAAAAAAAGACAATGCCCCCCGGCTCAAAGAAATGTAAAAAATTAAATGCTGACCAAAAAATTTAAAAGGGGATTGGCCCCTTGAAAACCACCCTTCCCTCCTACATGACTACCGGGAATGCCTAACCGCCAGGCCGACAACCCGCCCCCCCAAAGGAACCAACACCTTAACCCCCCGGGAAGGGGGAGAGGTGGTGAGAATCCAATACGATGCCCATATGCCGCGATAGTGCCACCGTGTCCCATACCACGGGGGCCCCAATGCATTGTTCAAGCCACCACGGGGTCTAGTCTATCAATGCATTATGCAAATGATGTCCCCATTCAACATATAAACATCTCATTCAATTGGCATTAAAAAAAAAATAGCATATATGCACATCGAGTGGAATGACTAATCTAAATAGCATATTCATGATGACATGACTAGATTAGATATGGTTATATGAATGCCAAACAAATGCCTTGAAACAAGGCCAACGTCTCTCTCCACTTACCCGGGAAAAGGTTCCCCCGGGGGGTGAGATCCGGCAATGGGAGGATTTGGTGAACCTAAATAATTGAGGGGGGTTAGTACTTCACCTTTTTTAATCAAAAAATTTAAGAAACCCCCAAAACGTGTTTAGAACGCAAAAAAATCCCCTCCGATTTTGGGGTGCGGGGCCCAAGAATCACATTTGGGCCCAAGGGGGTTTTCTACCCCCCGGCCTACCCGCGGGGTTTTGGGCCGGGGTATGGCCCTAGGACCGGCGGGCCCCCGGTTTGGCAAACCCCCCGGGCCTCTCGGGGGGACTCGGGGGAGGGACCCCCCGGGTTTTTGGGAAAAACCCCCCTTTTTTCCCCAAATTCCCCATTCCGGGGGCCCAAATAGGGCTTTTTCAACCCATTCTTCACACCCTTTTAAAATCCTATAGGATGGTTCTATTAGATCTGTTAGATTAGTGGGGGGAAACCCTCTTCCTTTTTTGCTCAAAAATGACTTAAACCCCAAATCACTTCCAACTCACAATGCTCCTTCTACCTTGTCAATATCTCTTCAAATCCTTCAAGATCAGAAAATCATCTATTAAACCTTTGATTCATCATTTCAAAGGGGGTTTTTCAAGATCTTAAGAAACCATATCGAATCAAAGGTTTAAAGGGGGGATGGGTAATGTTCAAAAAACCCATTTTTTACCCCAAACCCAGATCCGTTGAAGATTACCTTCCCACCGGAATGGCAAGATCGAGTTTAAAAACCTTCCTTTCTTCCTCTTCCTTTCTTCTTCCCCTTTTTTTTCTCTTTTTCTTTACTTTTCTCACCAAACGGGGGTAATAAATGGAAAGAAAAGAAGTCATAAAGTTTATATACTATTCCCACTTATGAATAGTCGGATGGGTCACTGGTGGGGGTACCCCCAATACCCCTCCGGGGTCAAAACTTGGGATTTTGGGCTGCCTCCCCAACCCCCCCCGCATACATTGTAGCATCGATATATTTTAAAAAAATTTTTAAAAATTTTTACCCGCATAGCCTTTGGTAGGTGCCGAAAGGTTTTTGGGGACTTCCCCTTGCCGCTCGGGTTTTTGGGGCCCGGGTGTTTTAAAGGGCACCCCTGCCCTCATAGATAAAAGGAACCCCCCTAATATCCTCGCTCGGTTCTGTAGTTAAAGTTCAACCCAAATCGCCGGTTTAGGAAGGGATATTACACTTTTACCCATATCAAATTCTAGGGTTTTTCTATTATTTTTATAGCTCTTCCCCCCGGGGTTTAGAACTTGATTCTTTTCCATTATATCAACCTTCTCAAGGAGTTTTTATCACCCCGGGCCCAATATTCTACTTTCCCCAACTTCATCCCAATATAATGGAGTCTTACATTTCTTCCCATACAAAGCTTCAAATGGTGTTATACCAATATTTGTTTGGTAACTATTATTATATGCAAATTCAATCAATGGCACATGCTCATCCCAGCTATAGTTCATATCTATAGCACAAGCTCTCAACATGTCTTCCAAGATTTGGATTGTCCTTTCTGATTGTCCATCCCGGGGGTGAAATGCTATGTAAAAAATTAACGTCCCCATTGCCTTTACATTCCCAAAATTTAGAAGTAAACCAAGAATCATGATCAGAAGCAATACTGATAGGTACACCATGATATCTCACAATATTATCAATATAACTAAGCTAATTTCTCAATAGAATGAGATATCTTCATCGGTATGAAATGTGCTACCTTTGTCAATTTATCAACAATCACCCAAATAGTATCATTACCCTTTCTAGTCTATAGTAGCCCTGTCACAAAGTCCATAGGAATATGTTCCCACTTCCATTCTGGCATTGGAAGAGGCTGTAGTAGTCCATGTGGTCTCTATCTCACTTCCTTCACCATCTAACAATTCATGCTTTTAGCTACATGTTCTGCCTCATCATTCTTCATGTTATGCATACAATATAATTTTTTTCAAATCTTTATACATTTTGGTACTTCCAAGATGTAAAGAGTAAGGAGTGCTATAAGCTTCATTCAAGATCAATTCAATCAATTTTTCTCCCCCTTAAACACATATTCAATCTTTAAACCATC
>CM040961.1:76365447-76470447 GCA_022985045.1 Macadamia tetraphylla
GAAACCTAGGTCACAAATTGGGGTTTTTCAAATGAAGAGACAAAATCCCTATAATCTACAATGAGCACATTGGAATCATCACAAACACATAGTAATACTATTCTATGGTGGAAATTATGGAAAGGAAGCTTAGAAAGTAAACTCTATACATGCATTTCACCCAAATAGAAATTCTGAGAAAGAGGTAGAAGAAGAACTTACTTGAATGAAGGTGAGTTGAATCTTCTAAAGCGGCCGAGTGGGTGAGTAGACTCGGGTGGAAGCGCCGAGGAGACTCCCAAGATCGCCAAAAGGAAAAGGAAGAAAGAGAAGGGAGAGGGTGAGAGTGATAGCAAAACAGGCCCCACAGCCCTGCTCGGTTTTAACACGGGCAGACCGGCGGTCGACAGGGTCCTACCCGGCAAGTCCACCCGGTTTGGGGTGTTGGGACCGGGTCAGATCAAGGTCCCTACCCCCGGTTCATCCCACCTGTTAGGATGTATGGAAAATTTTAAAATTTTGAAATTTTCCTTCTTTTTCTTTTCCTCTCTTCTCCTATTATGAATTCATTGGTTTTATGGTGACATTAATCCTATGATCAATATGCTACGGTCAAGGGGACCATTAGCATGTATGTTGTGAACTTTGCCTCAGATCTTGAATTGAGCTATGATTAATTACAGCTATCATACACTACAACACCTCATATAATGGCATATGATTGTGTGCCTAAATCAGTCTATGGTGTTTAACCAATATGGTGTGTGATATGTTCCTGAAGGATACGATGGTACGACTAGATCCGTAGTAATGCCCGAGGTACCTCGGGTCCTCGCCGGGTCGGCCGACCACAAAATCCTAGAGGGTCCCTGCTCGGGGGCATACCTCACCTCCACTACCTCAAGAGACCTTGGTCGGTGGGGCACATGGGGACCCACCTATGATCAGACTCTGACCCTCCACCGTTATCACACCGGAGATGTTGCTACAATAATTCAGCAGCCTCAACAAGTTTTCCAACAACAAATGCTTCAAAGAATGAAGCATTTATGACTTCCATCCAAAGAATAGCTTGATTTCTCTCAACCGGTCAACCTCCCTGCACTCACTCAGACCCACCAGAGGGTCGGGAACAGACCACAAGTGGGTACACCTCCAATCCCACCATTCGGTATTCCTCAAGATGGGATGCCTCATCCATACTCCTACTATCCCCGCCTATGCTCCTAACTTCCCTGCATGTAACACAAGGGTAGTGGAGTCGCTCAAGAGGAACTTACCACCGTATTCTCTAAGGTGGGAGGATCCTCTAGAACCGGATCAATGGATCCAAGAGTTGAGAAGATATTTGAGGTGCTTGAGTGCACGGATGCCCGTAAGCTCATTTGTGCCGGGTTACAACTCAAGAAAGAGGCAAATTTGGTGGCAAGCCTCCAAACCTATACCGATGGTCGCTCATCCGTAACCTACTTGGGAGCAGCTTAAGGAGTTGTTCTCGATAACCATTATCCGCTAGCCAGAGATCGGGAGATCGAAGTTCATGGCCTTAACTCAAGGAGGTAAAACTGCCCTTGAATATCAGCAATAATTCAAAGTTTGTTCCATTTCGCCCAAGACATATGCGAACAAATCAAGAGAAGGCAAGAAGGTTCCTAAAAGGCCTCAAAGCATCGATTGGTCTGGTTGAAGTCTTGATTTGACCGAATATGGCCCGATTGTATAGAAGGCCAAAACAATGGAAGATAAGAAAGGGTGAACAACCCTCACTCGGACTGGAAGAGAACAAACCATTCCTGCATGTGGGAAATTCTCCAAAGCATACCGTGGAACATACAGCTGGCCTATGTATAGGCAGCCCTATAGGCCATCCGTTACCCTTCTAGGTTAGCTTGGTGGTTCTGGTTCTACCTCTTTCACCCAACACTAGTGTGGCGCCTACAGCCCAAGGCCACCTCGACCTCCATCTGCAACGGTCAAGTGCAGAGGGGCCCCGCCCAGCCCAACGCCTCGTATTCGTTGTTTCAACCGCCATTCCTATGGGCATTATGCGAAGACCTGCCGGCCCACCAGCCTTGCCCTCCGCCAGCCCTTCCGCATCGACCTCCTTACCTCGAGGCAACCAACCGCAGGAAGGATGTATGCCATATCAGCCGAGGAAGCCGAGGCTAGTATGGTTGTAGTGTACATTTTAAATTAAGAAGTTCATTATGATTCATATTGATGACTCATAAGTTATATACATTGTTATACTAGGTATCCTACCCATATCGGGTATACCAGCCCATGTTTTATTTGATTCAGGAGCTACTCATTCATTCGCATCTAAGAGATTTGTGGGGAAACTTGGGATGTCACCCAGGATCCTAGACCATGGAATGATTGTTAGTATGCCACCGTAAAATTGCACAGCTTGAAGGAAGTGTATGGGCCGCCAAAGGAGATTAGTGGGAAGAACTTTGATGCACAACTCATTAAGTTCAATATGCAGAATTTTGATGTTATATTGGGTATGGATTGGTTGTCGGCTCATCGAGCTATTGTGATCTCGGCGAAAGGCTGATTAAGGTAATGATGACTAAGGGAAAGAGGGGTATACCGAAAGCGATACAATGAAAAGGGTGAGGAAGGTCTCTTGTCTCCGCCTCCAAGCGTAAAGTTGCTAGAAAGTGGATGTCGTGGTTTCTAGCCTTGACTGATGTTGATGCAAGAGTTACACCTCTAGAAGAAGTAAAAGTGGTTAAAGAGTTTCCGATGTTTTTCCGTGATGATCCGATGCATTTACCACCGATAGGGAGTTGAGTTTGCCATAGACTTGACCTCGGAGCAGCTCCAAGATTCAAGGCTCCAATGGATGGCACCAAATGAATTGAAGGAGTTGCGTATGCAATGGCAAGAACTATTAGAAAAGGGGTTTATTCGCCCAAGTGTTTCACCTTGGGGTGCCCTTGTTGTTTGTCAAGAAGAAGGATGGTAGTTTGATGTGCATAGATTACCGGAGTTGAATAAGCTAACCATTAAGAACCGTATCCATTGCCACGCATTGATGATTTATTTGATCACTTGCGGAGCCGTAGTATTTTCAAAGATAGACCTTCGTCCGCTATTATCACCAAGATAAAGAGTAGTGATATACCCAAAACAGCATTTAGGACTCGACACGGCCATTATGAGTTCCTAGTGTTGTCCTTCGGTTAACCAATGCACCGCAGATTTATGGATCTAATGAATCGAGTATTTCGTGACATGCTCGATAAATGGGTAATTGTGTTTATTGACTATATCTTGATCTACCCAAGACCAAGAGGAGCACACTCAACACTTGAGAATGGTGTTACAAAGGTTGAGAGATCACATTGTTTGCCAAGTAAGCAAGTGTGAATTCGCTTGAACAAGTTGGATTCCCGGGCACGAGTGTCTAAAGTCGAATCAAGTAGATCCCGCTAAGGTGAAAGCAAGAGGGAATGGGAAAGCCCCAAGAATGTTATCAAATTAGAAGCTTCTTGGTTTGGCCGATACTACCGCTTTCATCGAGAATTTTGCTCGGATCTCAAAGACCAATGACCAAGTTGACTAAAAAGGTGTGAAATTCGATCAAGGAGGAATGTGAGAAGAGCTTCCAAGAATTGAAAGAGAAGTTGGTGATCGCTCAGGCCGACTATTCTCAAGGCATGTGGAATGACATTATACCGATGCTTCCAAAGTTGGTTTGGGTTGTGTTCTCATGCAACGCGGAAGGTAATAGCATATGCATCCCGACAACTAAAGGAATATGAGAAGAATTACCCCACTCATGACTTGGAACTAGCGGCACTATTTTTGCCCTTAAGATCCGCGACACTATTTGTATGGGGAGAAGTGTGAAATATACAAAGGACCACAAAAGCCCTGAATACTTCTTCACTCGTATGATCTGAACATGAGACAGAGAAGATGGCTTGAACTCATGAAGGATTATGATCGCGATATTCAAGATCATCCCGAAGGCTAATGTAGTGGCGATGCATTAAGTCGAAGACAGATCGTGTCGCCTCATACTTAGGGCAATCCACCACTTGTGCAAGAGGCGATGCTAATGGATGAAACCTCTTGTATGAAGGCAACCTTAGAGCTTGAACCTCAACCGTAAAACCTTAAGTGGTTGATTGTATCCTTATCGGCTCGAAAAGGCCCGCAATTAGGCAAGAGGTGATAATGAAGCAACCCTTGATCCTCGAATTACAGCCGATCGAGTTAAGGTTCAAGACCAAACAATGAACGCACCCAGATTTTACTTTAGCCTGATGGGGCATTGATGTTTCGAGATGATTGTGTGTACCATGATTTGATATACAGATAAAATCGTGAGAGAAGCACATAGCTCCGAGTACTCACTCCACCCAGAAGTACCAAATGTACAAAGACCTCAAACAGAAGTTACGTGGCAAGCATGAAAGTCACCGAGCTTTGTATGTGGCGACTTGTCTTACCCGCCGAAGGTGAAAGCCGAGAGGCATCGACCTTATGGTACCTTCACCACTCCCAGCACTGTAATGGAAGTGGAAAGGATTACAATGGACTTCGCCACCGACTACCAAGTACCCTAAGGGAATGGATGCATATGGGTGATTGTGGACCGCTTACCAAGACCGCCATTTCATTCCTATCAAGACCAAGTTCTCCATGCCCAAACTAGCACAACTCTACATGGATAACATAGTGCTTACATGGAGTGCCAAGGAGCATTGTTTCAGATAGGGACCCAAGGTTCACTTCCAGATTTTGAAAAGCTTAACAGGCCTTGGGATCACAATTGAATTTGAGTACGGCCACCCACGCATGGACGGTCACTGGAGCTAACCATACAGATATTAGAAGACATGCTCTGGCATGTGCAATGGAGATGAGTGGCGCTTGGGAAGAATATATACCTCTTATGGAGTTTGCATATAATAATAGTTACCAAGCTACAATTGGGATGGCTCCATATGAGGCGTTATATGGCGTAAAGTGAACTCCTTTGTATTGGGATGAGGTAGGTGAACGCCGAATGTTAGGACCTCGAGATGATCCAAATGACTTGTGACAAGGTCGACGTTATTAGGGAACGGATTAAAGCAGCTCACCCTAAAAGAGCTATGCGGACACCCGCAGAAGGAGATTGAATTTCAGCCAGAGAAAAGGTATTTCTCAAGATCTCTCCTACTAAAGGTTTGCAAAGGTTTCAGAAAGGGAAGTTGAGCCCAAGATACATGGGACCGCTTGAGATCTTGTCCCAAGTTGGCTCAAGAGCTCACATGCTTGCTCCGCCACCTTCGCTGGAAATGTTCACAATGTATTCCATGTATCCATGTCAAGAAGTATGTATGATCCATCCCATGTACTACCCGTGGAACCAGAGTACCTAGAAGTCGATATGACCTACACAGAAGTACCACTGAGATTTTAGATCGAAGGTGAAAACCCTTCGAACCGCTCCATTTCCTATGTAAAGGTGCGATGGGCTGATCATTCGCTGAAGAAGCATCTTGGGAGGTAGAAGAAGAAATGCGAGCCAAGTACCTCATCTTTTGATCAATCAGTACGCAATTTCGAGGACAAATTTTTCGTAGGGGTAATGTAATATCCCGCTTAAACCCGGTCCGATTTCGGTTGAACCGGTTTAACTATGCAGAACCGAGCCAGGATATTAGAGCGGTTCTTATGGGCTATGATGGCACGGTGACCTTAAACACCACTGGCCCGACAAGTCCGAGTCAGCTGAAGAGACGGAGTGCCCAAACTGTACGGCACCTACCATAAGGCTATGTACGGATAAAAGTATTATATCCGTATTTTAAGGTATATACGATGCTACATCAGTATGTTTGGGGTGGGGTCCAGCCGAGGTCCCAACCCGTCAAAATCCCAAGTCTTAGCTCGGTGGTATAATTGGGTACACCCACCCACCGAGTGACTCCATCCAACACTATTCACTTAAGTAGGAATAGTATATAAAGCTTTATGACTTTTTTCTTTCCATTTATTACCCTCGACGCTTGGTGAGAAAAGTAAAGAGGAGAGAGAAAAGAAAGGAAGAAGAAGGAAGAGGAAGAAAGGAAGGATTTCAGTGGCGCCAAGCTCGATCTTGCCATTTCGTCCGGAGAGTAATCTTCAACTTGAGATCTACAGTTGAGGTAAGAAAAGTTGGGTTTTATGAACATTAACCATACCCACGCTTTAAACCCTTGATTCGAGTATGGTTCCTTAAGATCTTGTAAACACCCTTTGAAATGATGAATCTAAGGTTTAATAGATGATTTATGTGTTGATCTTGAAGGATTTGAAGAGATATTGACAAGGTAGAAGGAGCATTGTGAGTTGGAAGTGATTTGAGGGTTTGAAGACATTCTTGAGCAAAGAAGGTAAGATGGTTCCCTCACTTGAATCTAACTTAGATCTAAGCTAGAACCATCCTATAGGACTTTAAAGGTGTGAAGAATGGGTTGAGAAAAGCCCTATTTGGGTCCCCAAGGAATGGAGGAAGTTGAGAAGAAACTGGGGTTTTTCCGCCAAAACCGGCGGGTACAACCGCGGGTCCCTACTCACCGAGAGTACCCACCGAGAGGACCAGGGGGGTTCTGCCAAAACCCGGCGGGTAGGACCGCGGTCCTACTGGGGTCCATACCCCCCGTCCAAACCGGCGGTAGGACTGGTAGACACCAATTCCGACTCCACCGAGTGGCCCCGAAGGTGATCCGAGGTCCGATCGAGCCCAAATCGGACGTAGGACCTTCTTTCGACGCTCTAAACATGATTTTGAAGTCGGATTTCATTAATTTTGATTCTAAATGGTGAAGTACTAACCCGCCAATTATGTTAGGTTCACCAAATCATACCCGATTCGCCGGATCTCACCGCATCGAAGGGAACTTTGTACGCTACAAGTAAGTGGAGAGAGGACGCTTGGCCTTGTTCGAGGCATTTGTTTGGAATTCATATAACTATATCTAATTTAGTCATGTCATCATGAATATGCTATATAGATTACTCATTTCACCCATTGATGTGCATTTATGCTATGTTTACTTTTCAAATGCAAATTGAATGAGATGTTATATGTTGGATGTGGACATCATGATGTATAATGCATTGGTAGACTAGATGCCGTGGTCGGTTTGGAAACGAATGCATTGGTGGCCCGTGGTGTGGGACACGGAGGCACTATGTAGTCGTACTACATATAGGAGCATGCGGTATTAGGATTCTCACCATCCTGGTATCACCCTTCCCAACGGGTTGAGGTGTTGGGTTGCCATTTGGGGGAAGTAGGGGTCGGTTGTCTGACACGTGGCGCTTAGGCATTACGCCCGAGTCATGTAGGATACTGCAACCCCGTGGTATTTCAAGAGGGCCAATCGATCGCTTTTAAATTGCCGAGTCAACACGCCATTTAATTTATTTACATTTCGCTGAGAGCCGGTGGACGGCATTGTCTTTATTTTTCCGAGTACTCACGGTGGGCCTTCTCCAACAGCCCTATGGGCTATCATGGAGGGAGTTCGTGCTCGCATCCGAGTATACGCAAGACCGTGGTTGTAGTAGCACTAAAACCAAGGACTTAGTAATGTTGATTAGGTGTATGTGATTTAAAATGACTTGCATGGCATGTAGTGCATATGATGTGTTGTGATGTGTGGACTGTGTGTGGTCCACCTCTTCTTATCGAGCTAGTGAGCTCATTCCACGGTGCACCCCTTTTTAGATGATTTTGCAGTGTCATGCATCCGAGGAGATGGGGTGGGTCCCAAATGAAGTTTCCGAGGAGGACTGTGGACCCTCGAGGAGTTTGAGCACGGCGAGATCAAGGTGAGAGTCGGTTATGATAGGTTCGAGGCCGAGCTGAGCTCCATTTTGATACCGAGCCGAGTGTACTGATGATTTTGATGATTTCTGATATACTTGATATTTGAACTTTATTCTTTTGTGTATATATCATGCCTTCGGCCCAAATGTATATAATTATGGTATCATCATTTGGGTATCAAGTATATGGGAATTATTTAGTGTAAAACTTAGTCTTCCGCGATCCGATGAATTGATGTTAGTGTATGTATGTCTGGTGGAATACAAGATCGATGATCTCGGCAGTATGGGTTAACCGGTGTTAACCTGGCCACCGCCTCCGTTCAAGGAACGGGTGACAATTACCCTCGTAGCTTTAGAGACCGTAAAGAGATGGAATTCATGGCCTTAACTCAAGGGAATAAGACTATCCTTGAGTATCAGCAGTAATTTGAAAGCTTGTTCCATTTTGTCCCTAAGCATATGAGGTCAGCTGAAGAAAAGGCTGCAAGATTTCTGAAGGGATTAAAGGCATCTATTGGGTCAGTGCTCGAGGCCTTAGATTTGACAGATTATGGCCAGATTGTGCAAAAGTCTAAGACCATGGAAGATGAGCAGAAGGGAGAACAGTCCCTCACACCTGGATTGTGGAAGAGGACTAATCCATTTCCGGACATGGGCAACTCATCCAAGGTATACCATGGGTCGTATAGTTCTGGGCCTACATATAGACAGCCCTATAGGCCATCCGCTACCTTCCTCGACTCGGGTGGTTTGGGCTCTACATCTTTTCGCCAAACACTAGTACAGGTCTACAAATACAAGGCCACCCCGACCTCCATCTACAAGAAGTCAAGTAAAGGGCCCCACCAGCCACATCGCAGACTGTTGCTTTAATTGCCACTCCACGGCATTATGCTAAAGACTGGGTCGACTAGCCTTACCCTCCAACAGCCTCGCGCAGACTCCTTAAACCAGGGGAATCAACCGCAAGGAAGAATGTATGCCTTATCAGCTGAGGAAGCTGAGGCCAGCACGGAAGTGGTAGCAAGTACATTCTAATTTAATATTTTCCTTATGCTAAATGTTGATGACCTGCTATACTTATATGCATTATTGCACTAGGTGTTCTACCTATATCGGGTATACCAGCCTATGTCTTGTTTGATTCAGGAGCTACACACTCATTCATATCTAAGAGATTTGCTGAGAAACTTGGTATGTCACCCAAGACACTAGATCATGAGATGATTGTTAGTATGCCTACCGGCAAAGTTACATAGTTGAAGGAGGTGTATGGGCCATGCCCAGTGGAAATCAGTGGGAAGAAATTGGATGCACAACTCGTTAAATTCAACATGTAGAATTTTGACGTTATACTGGGCATGGATTGGTTGTCAGCCCATTGAGCTAATGTGGTGTGTGCCAAAAAATTAATTAGGGTGACAGATGATGAAGGAAAAGAATTGGTATACCAAGCAGATAAAATGAAACGGGCTAGAAAGGTCTCGCTCCGCCTTCAAGCGTAAAGTTGTTGGAAAGTGGATGTCAGGGTTACTTAGCATCGGTACTTGATGTTGATGCAAAGGTTATACCTCTAGAGGAGGTAAAGGTGGTTAAAGAATTTCCCGACGTCTTTCCAGATGATTTGATGCATCTACCGCCTGATAGAGAGTTAGAATTTGCTAAAGACTTGATTCCTCGGAGCAGCTCCAAAGGTTCAAAGCTCCATAGGATGGCACCAATTAATTGAAGGAGTTATGATGCATTGCAAGAATTATTGGAGAAGGGTTTATTCCCCAAGTGTTTCACCTTGGGGTGCCCCAGCTTTGTTTGTCAAAAGAAGGATGGCAGCTTGCGTATGTGCATTGATTACCGGGAATTGAATAAGCTAACCATTAAGAACCGGTATCCATTGCCATGCATTGATGATTTGTTTGACCAACTACAAGGGCCAAAGGTATTTTCAAAGATAGACCTTAGATCAGGCTATTATCACTCAAGATAAAGAGCGGTGACATACCCAAGACAAAGATTCAGACTCAAGATGGTCACTATGAGTTCCTAGTGTTATCTTTTGGGTTAACCAATGCACCGACAGCTTTCATGGATTTAATGAATCGAGTATTTCACAATGTCCTTGATAAATGGGTAATTATTTTTATTGATGACATCTTGATCTACTCTAAGACAGAAGAGGAGCACACTCAACACCTGAGGATGGTGTTATAGAGGTTGAGAGAACAACAATTGCTTGCCAAATACAGTAAATGTGAATTTTAGCTTGAGCAAGTTAGATTCCTGGGACACGTAGTGTCTGGGGACGGAATCAAGGTGGATCTTGATAAGGTGAAAGTAGTAGTAGAGTGGGAAAACCCTAAAAACGTTACTGAAATTTGAAGTTTCTTGGGTTTGGCTGGATACTACCGGCTCTTCATTGAGAATTTTGCTCGGATCTCAGCACCAATGACTAAGTTAACCAAAAAGGGTGTGAAATTTGAATGGGTAGAGGAATGTGAGAAGAGTTTTCAGGAATTGAAGAAAAGGTTGGTGTCGGCCCCTGTGTTGACCATCCCTGAAGGCACAAGTGGAAGGACAGTCTACACTGATGCTTCCAAGGTTGGGTTGGGTTGTGTTCTCATGCAACGTGGTAAGGTGATAGTGTATGCATCCCGACAACTAAAGGAATATGAGCAGAACTACCCCACTCTTGACTTGGAACTAGCCGCAGTCATTTTTTCCCTAAAGATTTGGCGACATTATTTATATGGGGAGAAGTGCGAGATATACAGTTATCACAAAAGCCTTAAGTACTTTTTCACCCAAAAAGATTTGAACATGAGGCAGAGGAGATGGCTTGAGCTCATGAAGGATTATGACTACAACATTCAGTATCATCCCGGCAAGGCTAATGTAGTGGCAGATGCGTTGAGTCAGAAGGCACAGACTGTGTCACTCTCATACTTAGCAGTCAGCGCACCACTCATACAAGAGGCGATGCTAATGGATGAAACCCTCTTATATGAAGGAGCAACCTTAGAGCTTGAACATCAGCTAGAAAACCTTGAATGGTTGACTTTATCCCTGACAGCTCTACAGGTGCATCCGTCCATTAGGCAAGAGGTGATAGTGAAACAACCTTTGGATCCTGAGTTGCAACGGATCAGAATTAAGATTCAAGATCAAACAATGAACGACCCTGATTTCGTTTTAGCTAGCGATGGGGCATTGTTGTTTCAAAGTAGGTTGTGTGTGCCCGATGATTTGGAGATACAAGATAAGATAGTGCGGGAAGCACATAGCTCTGAGTACTCACTCCACTTAGGAAGTACAAAGATGTATAAAGACCTTAAACAAAATTACTGGTGGCCAAGCATGAGAATCACAATAGCCCTATATGTGGCGACTTGTCTTACATGCCAAAAAATAAAAGCTGAGAGGCATCGACCATATGGTACTCTTCAGCCACTCCCAGTACCAGACTGGAAGTGGGATAGGATTACAATGGAATTTGTTACCGGACTACCATGCACACCTAAGGGGATGGATGCAATATGGGTGATAGTTGATCGGCTTACTAAGACTGCTCATTTCATTCCCATCAATACCAAGTTCTCTATAGCCAAGTTAGCACAACTTTATATGGATAACATAGTGCGCTTGCATGGAGTGCCAATGAGCATTGTGTCAGATAGGGACCCAAGGTTCACTTCCAGATTTTGGAAAAGTTTCCAGTGTGCTTTGGGATCACAATTGAATTTGAGTACTACTTTTCACCCATAGACTGATGGTCAATCGGAGCGAACCATACAGATATTAGAAGACATGCTCAGGGCATGTGCAATGGAAATGTGTGGTAGTTGGGAAGAATATATACCCCTTATGGAGTTTTCCTATAACAACAGTTACCAAGCTACAATTGGAATGGCTCCATATGAGGCATTATATGGTAGGAAGTGTAGAACTCCTCTATATTGGAATGAGGTAGGCGAACGCCGAATGTTAGGACCTGAAATGATACAGATGACTTGTGATAAGGTCGATGTTATTCGAGAAAGGATTAAGGCAGCTCAGTCACGTCAAAAGAGCTACGCAAACAACCGCAGGAAAGACATCAAGTTTCAAGCAGGAGAAAAGGTGTTTCTCAAGATTTCCCCTACTAAAGGGTTGCAAAGATTCCATAGAAAGGGTAAGTTGAGCCCGAGATACATGAGCCCATTTGAGATCTTAGCTCGGGTTGGCTCAGTAGCCTACATGCTTGCTCTGCCACCTTCTCTCGGGAATGTTCATAATGTATTCCATGTATCCATGCTGAAGCGATACGTTCATGATCCATCGCATGTATTACTCATGGAACCAGAATATCTAGATGCTGATATGACCTATACAGAGCAGCTAGCTGAAATCTTGGACCGAAAAGTGAAAATCCTTCGCAACCGCTCCATTTCCTTCGTGATGGTACGATGGGAAAATCATTCACTTGAAGACGCATATTGGGAGAAAGAGGATGAAATCCAAGCTAAGTATCCTCATCTATTCGAACAACCAGGTACGCCAATTTCGAGGATGAAATTTTCAAAAAGGGGGGGTAAATGTGATACCTTACTTTTTAAAACCGGTCTAATTACACGGTTGACCCAGTTTAACCATGCAGGACCCGAACCAGAGTGGGTAAGGCGGGTTCCGTATGGACCATGATGGCAAGGGTGACTTTGAACACAGGTTGGCCAGACAAGTCCGAGTTAGTGCCAGAGAAGACGGGTGTAACCAAGCCGTGCACATGCACGTATCATAAGGCCATGTACGGGTAATGCTGGTAGGTAGCCGTATCCTAAAGTGCATACGTAGAATATACCTTGTGCCGAGAGTTAGATACACGCCGAGAGTCGAATTCCATCAAAATCCCACTTGTTGGCAAATTTTCGATATCGGTGGTCACAAAGGGAGATCCGCCACGAAATGACCCACCCATGTGGTTAATGGATATTTTAAAAAGTATAAATAGCATTTATTGTGTTTTTCATTTTCTCATTATTACACTAAAGGGTTGGTGAGAAAAGTAAAGAGGAGAGAAAAAAAGGAGGAAGAAAAGAGAACGAAGAAGAAGAAAGGGGAAGGAAGAGGAAGAAGAAATGGATTTAAGCGGTGCCAAGGTTTGATCTTCCCATTCCGACGCCGGAAGAGTGATCCCCAACACGAGATTTACGATTGAAGGTGAGCAAAGGCTATGTTTCTTAAACTTTCACCAAACCCAAGTAAAACCCTTGATTTGGGTAGAGTTCCTTGAGGTCTTGTAAATCACCCTTGAGAAGATGAATCTAAGGTTTAATAGATGATTTATGTGTTGATTTTGAAGGATTTGAAGAAGTTTTTACAAGATTGGAGAAGCATTGGTGATTTCTTAAGCTAAGAAGTGATTTTGGGGTTTTAAAAGAGTTCTTGAGCAAAGAAGGTAAGATGGCTTTTCAATCCTTAAATCTAACTTAGATCTAGGTTAGAATCATCTTATAAGACCTTAAATGTGTGGAAAATTTGATTGGAAAAGCCCAATTTGATTTCCCAAAAGTTGGAAAAAGTTTCAAGGAAGAAGGTAAGTTTCCACCCTCTCAGGTGGGCCGGGACCGGTGGGCCGCACAGCCCGCCTGAGAAGGTAGGCTCTCGGCTAGGACTGGTGGGCTGACCAGTGGGCCACCCCGCCCACCTGAGAAGACCAGTGGGCCGTGACAGGTGAGCTGTTCGACCCACCCAAGAGGCCCCCAACGTGATTTTTGTGTCCGAATGGACCCAAAACGGACGTGCAACCTTCTTTTATGATTCTAAACATGATTTAACCATTGAATCTTGTTACTTTTGACCCCAAAGTGGTGAAATGCTTACCCCATTCACTTATGATAGGTTCACCAAAATTTATGTTTCTTGCACCGGATCTCACCTGTACCGGGTGTGAGTCTTTGTACACAACAAGTAAGTGGGGAGACGACGTTTGAACTTATTTTAAGGCTTGTTTGGCATCATTCAATTGTATCTAGACTAGCCATGTCATCATGCAAAATTATGTGTAGCTTAGTCATCCTCATATGATTGGACATGTGTGTTGTGTTTTACTTCCTCAATGCTAAATGATTGATGTGCTTATGTGATGAATGATGGGATCACTATGCATGATGCATTATTAGACTAGATGCCATAGTCGGATTGGAAACGAGTGCATTGGTGGCCCGTGGAATGGGACGCGGTGGCACTATGCAATTGTACTATGTCATATAGGAGCATGCGGTTTAGGGTTATCATCTTCCCATGCTACGACCCTTCCCAACAGGGGTTGAGGTGTTGGGTTATCACTTGGGGGGAAGCAGTGGTCGCGGGTGTCGGGTCACTGTGGCGATTAGACATACGCCCGGTTGGTCATTAGGATAGTCGACAACCTCAGTGGTATATTCAAGAGGGCCAATCGTAATGCTTTTAAATTGCTGGAGTCAACACCTTTACTTTCTGTCATTTACTTTTATGTTGAGAGCCAGTAGTTGGCATGCTTTACTTTTTCAAGTACTCACGGTGGGCCTTCTCCGACAGCCCTATGAGCGTATCGCGGGATGGAGTTCGTGGCTCGTACCCAGAGCATACGCGCACTGTGGTTGTAGTAGCACCAAACCAAAGACTTAGTAATGTTGTTTTGGTGGATGAGATTTAAAATGAATTGCATAGCATATAGTGCATATGGATGTGATTATTGTGTGGATTGTTGTGTGGTCCTTCTTTTCACTTACTGAGCTAGTGAGCTCATCCCACGTGCGCACCTCTTTTAGATGATTTTGCAGGTCACCAGCCTGAAGATCAAGGGTTGGGCCCTACAGTTGAGTTTCCCGATGAGGATTGGTGGCTCCTCGAGGAGTATGAGCACGGTACGGATTGCACGTCTGAGGGTCGGTCTGGACCGCAGATTGACGCCTGCATGTGGTTTTACTTTTTTATTCTTTTGGTGACCCCTTTTTGTGTACTTGATACATGAATTGTTATTCTTTTTGTATAAATATTATGCCTACGGGCCCACATGTATTTGTCTATATACTACAATTTGGGTATCAAGTATATTGGGGGTATTACAGGTAAATTAAGTCTTCTGCTGAACTTTTGAACGTTTATCTTAGATGTGTGTATGTTGTGGTTGGGTACTATATCAGATGATCCTGGCAGGTTTGGGTTAACCGGAGTTAACCCGGTCACCGGTCCGGTTCTGTGTGAAATGGGTGTGGCAGTTCTTCAGTGCCAATCTATCGTGAGAAAGACAAAACAACGTGCCTGGTTGGCTCAGTTTGCACCCATTCCCACGATAGTTTTCATTTCGCTAGTTTAGCATTAATTGCTCATACCCTTTGGAAGGGCCAAAGGCATCTTTTTAGAGCCTCCATTATTATCTTCTTTTATTTCTCCTCTGGTTTCTTAAGATTCCTCTATTCCATCTTGCTCATTGTTCCCATTCTCTAATGTTTCTAGGCTTAGCTTCTGTGGGACCGCTGCGCTATCGCTGTATGTTCTGCCCACGCCGAGAGGTCTTTCCTTTTCTAGTAAGTTTATTTTTCCCCTATTATCTTCTGATTTGAAAGGTTTCCTATTTTTCTTTTAGTCATCATTGTCTGTGGGCTCTGATCAAAGTTCGTAAGGTGAACACTAGGGCAACCAGCCATGGATAAGTTATCTTGTATCGTCTTCTGTCCCCCTCCCGTTGAATACAACCTCATGGTGTAATTGCCATTCTTGTTAAGGTATTAGAGTCAAGCTCTTATCATTCTATCATTTTGGGCATCCAAATAGTCCGCATCTTGGTTTACTGCTTCCATGAGTTTGGGTTCGAAGCTTTGAACTAATGTAGTAGCCTGAAGGAAATGGACTTATTGAGGATTCGGTCCCGCCACCACATTTCTGATTTGGTGAGCTTACGGGCTCCCCTGGAGAAGGAGTTTGCTTTTACCCCTCTTCATTTTCCCATCTATTTGTTTGTGGTATTAGTCCTTCTCAACTTTAGCCAAACAGTTGGTGCAACTTGTTAGGGTTTTGTACCCTAGTCGAAAGGGTTAGATCCTTCAACCTCGTTCTTCCTTTTCTTAGCATGCTTCCACCTAAACTTGCTTAATTGTCAATGGGGATGGTATGCTTTGAGTCAGTGCTTGAGCATTATAGTGGTGGAAGGGAATCCTTCCTCGATTAAAGGATTGAAAACCCATTTCTTTGTCTCTTGGTCTGTCGGGTTACTGATTGACAATAATTGGTATGAACTGGAGCTTGCTTCTTTGAACATTTGCCCAACCTTATCAGCTTTGGATGAACGTGTCCTTTGAACCTTGATGGATTTATGCCAAGTTATCAATACTATCGAGTTGAGCAATGAGATTTCCCTCATTCATCATGGCCGAAGTCAAGGTGACCTTGCTTAGTTTTGCCCCTTTAACGTGCACAAGTATCATTATTTACTAATCGAGTTTTCCTTACTACAATGTCACTTCACCGTTCGATATAGGAGGCCTTTTCCCTTCACAATGCCTAGACTCAAAGTCTAAGCATGGCGTTGAGGCTGGAAGCTAGGAGGGAGACTGAATTAGAGGCTTCTAACCGCCCTCTTGAGAGATAGGAGAGGCGTCAGAAGAAGAGAAGGGTTCAGGTTTCACTCAATCCCTCTGTCAATCTCAAAGGAGAAGTTGCCCATCTCGAGGATACTTCCCCCTTTGTTCCCACTCATCCTGGATTAGCAAAATAGGTGGGATGGTTACTTTTACATATGGCGACCGAAGGAAGCATCCCTGTTCATGGTGGTGGAAGATTGTCCCTATTGAGAATCTTCCCTTGTTTATAGGGTCAAGGAAATCTTTGCAAGGTCAGTCCACCAAGCGGATCCTCAAGTTGTGCAAGGGAGACGGTTCCAGAGGGGGTGATGGTTCCTTTAACCATGGGTCATGTTTCTCTGACGAGGTTGTTTAGATCGAGGCGGCTGAGGCTAGAGGTGACTGTATAACTTTGGATGACCACAATGGACTGAGATTTGTTCCCTTCAACCATTGCTCGGTCTTCAGATGTGTTTGTGGTTAGTTTCTGGACTAGGTTGTGCCACTTCCTTGAAAACCGCCTGACCTTAGGCCATATGATTATTCCCGTTTCGTGTCAAAAGAGGAGGGAAATGCTTGCCCGGGTAAGTGTTTTCCTTGTCTTTCTTCTCCTCTTTTTTTTTTTTTTTTTAGCATCCTGAGTTTTTGCCTGTGTTGTTGAGGCATAAGACTAAGTGGATAAGTTATCCATCCCATCAAAGTGTAGTCCTTTCAAGCCTCCCTGACTGCGATGGATGAAAATATCGCTTATATGGCCGAGCGGTTAAATATCTTGTTAACCGAAGATGGTTCTTGCTCAGTTGGCTAGAAGTGACTAACCATTCTCGAGGACCAAGTTTCAATGGTGGTGGAAGCTCACTAGGTCGAGCGTAACACTAGTAGGATAGTGAGAGAGTGTTGCTTGATCGTATCACAAGCATTGATTTAGATTTAGACTCTTCCCGAGCTCTCCTTTGCAAGGGTGAAATGGCCTTATTGTATAACCATGCTGCAAGGGAAGAGTCCAAATGGCGGGTGGTCTGATTATAAGGCGACCTCAAATTTCTGTAGCATGATAGAGTGATCGATGAATGATGGCTCATGTATACACCTTATTGTAAACACTTTGAGTGAAAGGTGTTAATTTTCTACGTCATTCAATTTTGGTGTTTTGACGTAGTGAGGGTCGGATTTCTTCTTTGTGCCAACCGAGGTGGCCAGCCTCAAGTTAGTCTTTCCTACTTACCAGTATAGGTTGGGCTTATTGCCAGCTTGGAGTTGGTCTTTTTTAGATTTTCTGATCAATATAGGTCGGGCTTAGTGACTGACTCGGAGTCAAAATCTTGGATTTTTTACCATGTAGCATAGATCAAACTCAATCCCCAACTTAGAGTTGGTCTCTTACACTCCCACGATGTAGGAAAACTAAAAAATTTTATTCGGAAAGTTAATTTGAAATAAAAACTGGAATTTAAAAAAAAAATTCAAATGATAAAATGATAGAGGATGGGTCATAGCAGGTCCGCTTCCACTTCCTTTACCACTCCTTTCCTGGAAACCTTACTATGACTCAATGTTGCCTGCTTGAGACGAACTGGTCCCTTTTTCTCCTTGATGAAGTTGGCATAGCATTCACGTGAATCCTTCTTACTTGAGCAGCATTCGCTGATCCCCTAATTGGTACGGAATTTCACCTTGAGGTGCTTGGTAGAGGCTATTGCTCCTAAATTGTTCAGAGTGGGTCGGCCTAAGATGGCTTTGTAAGCTAATGCCATCTTGACTCCATGAAATTGACTAGCACTTGGCCGAGCGAGGATCTTCAATGATAGTGACTGAAAACTCTATACATCCTTTAATATATGTTTGTCATCCCCGCAAACCCATACAACGGCCCCGTAGTAGCCTTCAGATTCTCATCCCCTAAGTTGAGCTTCTTATATGCATCGTACAACATAATGTCCACAAAGGATCCCAAATCAATCAAAATCTATCGGAATGGGAAATTTACCACAACCAGCTGGACTACAATAGCATTATTGTGGGGTCGATCCAGGCCTTGTAAGTCCTCATTTGAGAACTTAATGATTGGATTTTTTTGAACAAATTTTAGTGGCACCTCCACCATGCAGACAAAGTGAGCGTGTGCCTTCTCTTTTCTCACAGATTCGTTTCTTGGGCCACCTAAGATCACGTGTATGGTAGGTTATGTTGGCTTATTGGTGTTTTTTGACCTCTGGTCACTCGACTGCACTTTCTCCATGCTATCTCCTTGGCATAAGTCACCTTGTTGTTGCCGTCTACTGGCTCCTTCTTCTTTGTCCACTAGGTTTCAGGGTTCTGAAGATATTCCTTCAGGTACCCTGCTTTGATCAGTTCCTCTAGCTCCTTTTAGCGCTCGACAATCATTTGTATAATGCCCAGTTTCTTTGTGGAAATTGTAGTATTTTCTCAGTCGAGGCCATTAAAGGTACTTTTAATCTTTGATCTCAAGCAGCATATTGGAGGGCGCCCTATCAAGTTGGTCGAGTGGTGAGCTTTCGATACTAGTGGCACTTGTGTTCTTAGCATCTCGTTCATCCTCCTTGGGCCATGTGGTTAACCTTCTCTTGTCTTTCAATGACTAAACCATTACTTTTCATGCTGTCAAGTTTTCATCTATTGTCACATATTTCATGCACCCGGCGAGAAGGTTTGCTGGGTTTGCTAGGTAGTTCTTGGATAGGAAATCTATTAATTTCTCATGGTTCACTCTCTGGTAAAGAGCAGTGAAGGTCGTCCTATCTTCTAGCTCCTCAATCCTGATGGTTGCTTCGGTAAAAAGGGCAACATAGTCACGGAGTGATTCATCTTGATGATGCTTGATAGCTAATAGGCTATGCATAGTCTTCTATTGTTGGATAATAGTCTAGAACTTGTAAATGAAAGCAGTCCTGAGCTCATCATAGTTGCGTATCGATCGGGGTTTGAAGGTGGTGTACCACTTCATTGCTGCTCCTTTAAGTGAGGTGGGGAATGCTCAACAAAGGGCTACATCCATGCATGTTTAAATAAACATCACCATGTTGTAATGCCAGTGGTGGTCTATTGGATCAGTTGTCCCATCATAAAGGGTGAAAGTGGGCCTCTTGAATTTTCAAGGTAGTTTGGCATCTACAAGTTCTATCGATAGATAGTTGTGGGTAGGGACAACTAGGACTCCCATCGTTGCCTTTTTTATGTTGTTAACCAAATTCGTTTAGCTGGAAAATGTGGCACTCCAGGCTTGTTTCCCTATGGGGGCAGGCAATCTCTATGGGTGGAGGGCCCGTCCATACGAGTCTGAAGTTCTAGGTCTCCTTAGGAGATCGACATACCTTGCATCTGTCCTCAACTTTCCACGTCCTTCACTCGATACCTCTTCTCATGAGGCTCTGCATCCCTTAGCAGAGCCTTTTGTTGACTTATGTCTCAAACATCTAGTTCTCCTACAGCTCACCTAAGGAGGGGTACAATTTCTTCGACTGCTATCATCCCTCGGGGGGTTAGTCCTACGCGTGGGGCTTCACAACTGGATTGTATCTCTAGAATCTGAAGTACTAGGGAGGGGATACAACCTACGTTTCTTATAGCACTAAAGCCCAAAATTCAGACTTAGTAATTAGGATTATTATTATAATAGAAATGAATCATATGGTTGAGCACTATTGCATCATATAGTGTGTCACACCCCGTTCACACAGAACCGGACCGGTGATCGGGTTAACACCGGTTAACCCAAACCTACCAGGATCATCTGATACAGTATCCAACCACAGCATACACACAACTAAGAAAGTGTTCATCAGTTCAACGGAAGGCTTAATTTACCTGTAAATATTCCCATTATACTTGATACCCAAATTGTAATACATAGTTAAGTACATGTGGGCCCGCAGGTATGATATTTACACAAAAGAATATAATTTACATATCAAGTACACAAAAGGGATCATCAAAAACACAAAGGGTACAGCTCAGCTCGGTATCAAAAGTAGAGCTCAGCTCGGTATCAAAGGTAAAGCTCAGTTCGGTATCAAAAGGTAGAGCTCAGCTCGGTATCAGAAGAAGAGCTCAGCTCGGTATCAGAAGAAGAGCTCAGCTCGGTATCAATAGTAAAGCTCAGCTCGGTATCAAATCTGCGGTCCCATAGCATAGCCCTCGCACGAGCAATTCGTGCCGTGCTCTATCATCTATTAAACCTTAGATTCATCATCTCAAGGGGGATTTACAAGACCTTAAGAAACTCTACCCAAATCAAGGGTTTTACTTGAGTATGGTGAAATTTTAAGGAATCTAGCCTTTGCTCACCTCTAAACGTAGATCTCGTGTTGGAGATCACTCTTCCGGCGTCGGAATGGGAAGATCAACCCTTGGCGCCGCTGAAATCCATCTCTTCTTCCTCTTTCTTCCCTTTTTCCTCTTCTTTCCCTTCTTTTCTCTCTCCTCTT
This sequence comes from Macadamia tetraphylla, assembly GCA_022985045.1. NCBI lineage: Eukaryota > Viridiplantae > Streptophyta > Magnoliopsida > Proteales > Proteaceae > Macadamia > Macadamia tetraphylla. The sequence continues at coordinate 76,386,269 of CM040961.1, forward strand.
TACTCTTCTCACCAAACGCCTGAGTGTCATAAATGAGAAAATGGAAAACTCATAAATGCTATTTATACTTTCTAAAATAACTAAGTAACCACATGGGTGGGTCACTCAGGTGGGCGGATGCACCCACCTGTGACCACCCACCTGAGGGCCAAAAATTGGCCAACAAGTGGAATTTTGACAGAATTCGACTCTCGGCACGAATCTCACTCTTGACATAAGATGTAATATACATATGTGCCTTAAGATATGGCTACATACCTGTTTTATCCGTACATGGCCTTATGATATGTGCATGTACACGGCTTAGGTACACCCGTCTCCTCTGGCACTGACTCGGACTTGTCTGGCCAGCTAGTGTTCAAAGTCACCCTTGCCATCATGGTCCATAAGGAACCCGCCTTAACCCTCTCCGATTCGGGTCCTGCATGGTTAAACCGGGTCAACCGTGTAATCAGACCGGGTTTAAGAAGTAGGGTATTACATAGTGTGTATGGCTGTGAGCATGCACTGAATTTAGCATAATGAGATGGATGTGTGTGCCTGCTTGCTCACCCTTGCTAGGCTATTATAGCTCACCCCATATAGATTATTATTTTTAAATGGTGGAACCGGAACTGAAGCTGGACAGGATTTCAGCAACAGTTGTGAGGTTGTTTTTACGAGATACTAAGATGTTGATAGACATCACTTCTTATTTTAGTTACAATTGTATATGTAAATGGATTTATATAATGTTAACTGTAACCTGTGGGCTGAAATGAAATAGGTCTTGTATAATTGTATCTAACATCTTAGTGAATCACCAGTGGTATGTATTATTCACAATTCTATATGCATACTCTGATTTTGTATTAGTGATCTTGTGGCATTGTGAGGTAAGTGACTGCTTCTATGATCCTGGTGGAGGTAGGCTGACTAGGTTTGGGAATCCAATGCCACATACCTTGGTCTATTAGAAGTGGGGTGTGACAACCTCCATCATTCCAAAGCAAAATGTTGGTAGTATATGCTTTGGGGTGACAAAATTTGGTTGTACTTTTCTTTTCCCTTCAAATGTTGCATAGTCTCACCAAAGAGGGGCATTCTGTAGACACCTAAGTTTTTTCCCTCTTGACAAGGGTGATTTACGGATGAAGGCAAGGCTAGAGTATAATCTTTTTCACCGAGTAATCAAATTTCTGGCATAAACCAAGTCTAACTCTGCCAATCTCGTTACCCTACCCTAAAAGCATTGTGTGTGAGTTTATGGAATATGTCTAACCATAAAAGAAGTCAGAGAACCAACCCGTTACTATTTAATGATGTGAGAAGGGTGACTACAAGTGGTCATTGATATCCTTCGCCAAAATGCAATAATTGAGCCTAGCATGTGCTCGATTCCCGTATCATTGGAAAGCATTCAAAAACATAGTCCTATCAATATTTTGTGTGAAAAGATTGGATGCATGAAATGACCTAGAAGGGGGTGAATAGGTTATAGTAGTGGATTCTTAAAATTCTTTGGTTTAATGTCTCTAAGTGTGATTACAAATTAAATTGCGAAACATGAAAGATATGCACAACCACACAACACAGGGATTTATAGTGGTTCAACTCAATTTATAGTCTAATCCAATCACAAGTTCCACTTGTAAAGTATTCCACTAGCTCTTCCCTTTCAGCATAGTAGGTGGGGAGGAAAACCCTTACAAAATCATTTAAGCATAATAGGATCCGTACAATCTCTTTCACAGGTGGAGAGTGACTATACAATCTCTTTACAGGTTGAGAGGGACCTTACAATTCTTTTGAAGATAAGAAGATCCAACACATCTACCTAATTATAGTCTAGACCGATACATACTAACAACTGTCCAATTCTAGAGTTATCCTAATTCTTGGACAAACACAAAAATAATAGAGGAATGAATTTTAGATTTACATCATTTTGTGGTGCAAGAATGAAATTCAAATATGAATGTAATGCACCTTTCAATAATCTTCAATAAGCTTGTTATAACAATGATGAGGTTGAAGACTTTGAGAAGAACCTTGAGCCTCACTTGTGTAGGGAGTGTGGACCAAGAGCTCAAGGATAGTATGGAATAGCTTTTCACTTCAAATGCTTCAGGAATAAGTTTCCAATGCTTAGGATTAATTTTTAATTAAATAATAGCATTAATAGTATTTATAGTTGAGATTAGGGGAAAATTAGGCAAAAAATCTCAATGGTCACATTTTGGGTCTACCGGTCTACTGCCATAGGAGCTGATTGACCGCCAAAAAGAGTCATGGAAAACTAGCCATTGAGATAGCCATTACAGGTTTGGGCAAGCTCGCCGATCGTAGTCCAATCGAGTAGCTGCTTCAATAAGCCGGTCGATCGACTAAAGCCAGGTTGAATGCAGTTTGGTTCGGTCACTCTCAATTTTGACAGTCCATTTGGTCCTGACCGATTGGATGGTCCGACCAGTTGGAAAACTGACCTTCTATTAGTTTTTTGGCCATATTTTTCTCATCCGACTTCGAATTGATCTGATTCAAATATGTTGGATTCATAACTCAAATATCTTGAATATCTACAAATTTGGTGAAGAATCCATCCTTTTGATACTAATTCTAAGATTGCATGAAATTCCTTTGAATGAGGTCATTGTTGTATTCTCAGCAATTCCTAAGGCATGTTGTATCTAACATGTTCCTAACCATATTTAGGTCTTGACACTTGATCATTGATATTTTCTAAGGTAACTCTAAGGTGCCAAATATGTTTTCATGAAAATGCATGTGTGAGATGATGTGAGTGCACAATTACATAGTAAAGACTTTTATCTATCTTTTAAGGACTCTTCAACAATCTTCATCTTGAGCTTGCAATGCTTGAAGTCTTCTCATCTCCTATTCTTGATATTTAACGTCATCATGTCTTCAAGTGGTACTTGTCTTGATATGTTCTTCATCTCTTGATATCTTGAATCCTTGGTTCTTGGTGATTGAGACCCTGAGAATCCTTCTTCAAGATTGACTCCTTTCATCATGTAACACTTGACAACTTATGATTAAATTAGTCATTTATTTGATATCATTAAAACCAATTGCAAGGATACTTAGGAGTGTGGGCATACCCCAATAATGTCTACTTGTGTTGCAGTGTCTTTCCGAACTTTGAATTATTGAATAAACCAACTTGAACCAATGTAACCAAACAAAACAACACAAATGAAAATCAACCGATCTAGCCCAAATCGACCTAAACAAAACCAAGCCAACCCAACCCAAACTAGGCCAACTCAATGCAAACAAACCCAAAACAAACCTAAGCCCTCCTAAGCAATAAGAAACATGCCCCAAATTCAACCTATAGAATTTAGCCACCTAGCCTATCTAGTCACCTACACTATTTACCCGCCCAGGCTATAAGGCTTCCTCGGAGACCCTATAAGCCTTCCATGGGTATGAACTAATTGGATTTTCTTACATGGAGGGAAGCTTATAGGGAGATGATAACTCCTTATAAACCTTTCATGAATAATTAACCATGTAAAATTGCTTCCACGGAGATGGTAAGCTTATTCTATGGATATTTTCCCTCACCTTTGTGCATTCTTGTAAATAGTGGTTAAGGGTCATTATATAAGGGGGATGGGCTTCATTTTGAGAGAGAAATTCCTTTTTTAAAACCCTACTAGAAAGAAAAAATATAGAGAGAGAAGGAGAAAGAGATGCAAAAGTCCTAGAATTTTCCATGGCCAACCATTTGAAGCTCTAATTGTCACACCCCATTCCATACCGAACCAGACTGGTGACCGAGTTAACACCTGTTAACCCAAAACCTATCCGGATCATCTGATACAGTAACCATAGCACAACAAACACACACACTAAGTCAAGCAAGTTCTATATTTTAGCGGAAGTCTTATATGTACATACTTGTAAATACCCCAATACTCTTGATACCCAAATTGTATTACATAGTACATATACATGAGGGCCCGTAGGCATGTTATATACACAAGAATTACAATTTAAATATCTAGAACACAAAAGGGGTAACATCATAAAATAATAAAAAAGAAACCATTAGTGGTGCTGTCTTGTAATACAACTTTCGCACGGGCACTCGGCCCCGTGCCCAAGATCTTTAGGGACCCACCAGTCCTCAGTTGAAAACTCCATAGTGGGTCCCGACTCTAGCTCTTCAACTGGATAACCTACAAGATCATCTAAAAAGTGGTGCACATGTGGGATTAGCTGACTAGCCTAGTAAGTGAAAAGCAAGAGTAACAAACAGTCACAATACAAATGAACCTATATGTATGCGGTTCATTTTATTATCATAGTCCACCTAGACAACAATTCTAAGTTATAGGTCATGTGCTACTTGCAATCACAGTGAGCGTATGCTCCGGGTACGAGCCACGAACCCCATCCGGCGATATGCCCATAAGGTTGGTAGAGAAGGCCAGCCGTGGGTACCAAAAAAGTAAATTGCTATTCCTCAGTGACATTAAAGTAAATTGCTATTCCTCAGTGACATTAAAATAAAATGGGCCTTGCCCTACATTAAATAAAAAGCAGTATGATTGGTCCTCTTGTTATATCACCAAACTTGCCGATAGTCCTAATGATCAGCCTGGCGTACTTCTAACCGCCACCATTAGTACATAACCCTGGGCTTCCCCCCAGTGATATACCCAACACCTAAACCCCTACTGGGAAGGGTCATAGCATAGGTATATGTCTTTCTTAACTGCATGCTCCTATGTGAGATAGTACGACTACATAGTGCCAACGTGTCCCATTCCATGGGCCACCAATGCTTTTGTGTCCAAGTCAACTACCGCATCTAGTCTAGCAAAACATCAAATTCAATAGTTTAAAGTCATCCATCTCATATCACAAGCAAGAATAGACATTTAGCAATTAAAGATATCAGCATCTCAAATCAAAAAAGAATTTCATAATGCACACGTCATTGCATGCAATGGCACTTGTGGATGACTAGTCTACACAATAATAATATGATGACATGGCTAGTCTACAACCAGAATAAACTGAAACAATGTCCTCTTCCCACTTACTTAGTTGTGCACAATGATCACCCTTGGTACGACGAAGATCCGGCATGTGATGAAGCGAATTTTTAGTACAACCTATCATAAAAAAAGTGGGGTTTAGTATATCTCCACTTTAGGCTCATAACCAATGAGGTATGATAATCCCAATGTGTTTAGAATCACTAGAGAAGGTTATCCAACAAATTTGGGACTAATTGGGACCCGAGAGGTCCGATTGGTGGGTCAACCTATGGGCAAGGTACCCACCAGTCCTTGCTCGCCACTCGACCCAAGGACTTTGCCTGGACTGATGGGCCAAGAGCATAGGCTAGGTCACCCACCGATCTTACTCGTTGGTCCAGCCAGTAGCCTATAAAAGATAGGTGGGTGCTGGATTGGTGGATCTGATCATTCCCAGGCACCCACCAATCAGAACCAGGATTTTGCTGTTCTCTCTCATTCTTCACCCCACCTTGGGAAAACCACCACGGGTCGATTCGATGCATTTTCCATAAATCTAAGGCTCTAAATCATGATTCCAATCTAGATCATAGGTCGATCCAAAGTCTAAAGCGTGGATCTTACCTCTTTGCTCAAGAACACTTCAGAACCTCAAATCCTTCTCTTTAACTCAAGAGATCAACAAATGCTTCACAAATCTTGCAAGTCTTTCACTAAATCCTTCATAAACAACATTTAGGACCTTTATCAAACCTTAGATTCACATTCTCAAAAGATAATAACAAGATCCAAAGGATTGCTACCCAAATCGAAGGGTTTCACTTAGGGTTTCATAATGGTTTAAGGAATATGGACTTTATTCACCTCACATCGTAGATCACGAGATGAGGATCATTAATCCGGCGTTGAAATCAAAAGATTCAACCTCGATGATGCACAATGAGTATTTTCTCTCCCATTTCATCCTTCTTCTTCTCTTCTCTCTCCTTCTTTTCTCTCTCTTCTTTATTTTTCTCACCCACCATGTAAAACCATAAATGTGGGGAAGGAAAGGTAATAAATGCTATTTATAGTGAAGTTAAAATATCTAATGACCATAGTATAGGTCACACTGGTGGGTCCAACCCACCCATGACCACCCACCAGTCAGCCAAAACTTAGCCGAATTATAGGGATTTAAGATGGGGCTCGGCCCCGACATGTATTTCTCTCTTGGTAATAGTTTAACAAACGTACTTGGCATAAAATATGGCTATGTACCTTTATTATGCATACATGGCCTCGTGATTGGTACAAGTGCATGACTTGGGTATGCGGACTTCACTAGGCACTGACTCCAACTCATCTGGCCAACCTGAGTTCAAAGTCACCCTTGCCATTATGTTCCATAAAGTACTTGCCTAGGCTCTCTCGGGTTCAGGTCCTGTAAGACCAAACCAGATCAACCGGGTAATTAGACCAGGTTTAGAAAGTAGGGTATCACATTTACCCCCCTTTTTGAAAATTTCATCCTCAAAATTATAGTACCTTGTTGTTCGAAAAGATGAGGATACTTGACTTGGATGTCATCCTCTTTCTCCCAAGACGCTTCTTCGAGTGAATGGTTGGCCCATCGAATCTTCACAAAAATGATGTAGCGATTGTGAAGAGTCTTTTATCTTTCGGTCTAAAATTTCAGTGGGTTGTTCTTCGTAGGTCATATCAGCTTCTAAATATTCAGGTTCCATGGGCAGCACATGTGATGGATCATAGATGTACTACTTCAACATAGACACATGGAACACATTGTGAATATTGCTGAGGGAAGGCGGAAGAGTCAACATATATGCTACAAAGCTAACTCGAGCCAAGATTTCAAATGGGCCAATATACCTCAGACTTAGCTCACCCTTCCTATGGAATCTACAAAACCCTTTAGTAGGAGAGATTTTGAGAAACACCTTCTCCCCCTCTTGGAACTCAATATATTTCCTACGGTTGTCCGCATAGCTCTTTTGGTGTGATTGGGCTGCTTTAATTCTTTCTCGAATGATGTCAACCTTGTCACACATCATCTGTATCATTTCTAGTCCAAGCATCCATCGTTCGCCATATAATGCCTTATATGGAGCCATCCCAATGGTGGTTTGATAGCTATTATTATAAGCAAACTCCATAAGAGGAATGTATTCTTTCCAGCTGCCACTCATCTCCATTGCATAGGACCTGAGCATATCTTTCAGTATTTGTATAGTATGTTCTGATTGCCCATCTGTCTATGGATGAAAGTAGTACTCAGATTCACTTGTGTCCCCAAGGCTTGCTGGAGACTCTTCCAAAACCTAGATGTGAATCTCGGGTCTCTATCTAACACAATGCTTACCGGTACTCCATGCAAACGGAGTATGTTATCCATATAAAGTTGGGCTAACTTGTCCATAGAGTAATTAGCCCTGATCAGAATAAAATGAGCAGTCTTGGTAAGCCTGCCAACTGCCACCCAAATTGCATCCATTCCCTTGGGTGTACAGGGCAGTCCTGTGACAAAGTCCATAATGATTTTGTCCCACTTCCACTCCGGTATGGGGAGTGGCTACAGAGTACCATATGGTCGATGCCTTTCTACCTTTACTTTCTGACACACAAGACATTCTGCTACATACAAGGCAATAGTGGTCTTCATTTCTGGCCACCAATAACTTTGCTTAAGGTCTTTGTACATCTTTGTACTTCGGGGATGAAGTGAGTATTCAGAACTGTGTGCCTTCTTCACAATCTTTTCCTATATCTCCATGTCATCAGGCACACACAACCTATCTCAAAATAGCAATGCCCCATCGTTGGCTACTATAAAGTCAGGGTCATTCATTGTTTGCTCTTGAATTTTCAGCATGATCCTTTGTAGCTCCTGATCCAAAGATTGTTTTGATATCACCTCTTATCTGATGGATGGATGTACCTGCAAGGCTGACAAGGATATAGTCAACTACTTAACATCATTTGGCTGGTGCTCAAGCTCCAATGCTTCTCCCTCATATAGAAGAATTTCATTCATTAACACTGCCTCTTGTATCAACTATGGACTGATAGCTAAGTACGAAAGTGAAACTGTCTGAGCCTTCCGACATAGAGCATCAGCCACGACATTAGCTTTACCCGAGTGATACTGAATATCATAATCTTAGTCCTTCATAAGCTCAAGCCATCTTCTCTACCTCATATTTAAATCTCATTGGGTGAAGAATTACTTAAGGCTTTTGTGATCACTGTATATTTCACATTTCTCCCCATACAGGTAATGACGCCAGATCTTCAAGGCAAAGATAACAGCTGCCAGCTTAAAATCATGAGTGGGGTAGTTCTTCTCATACTCCTTGAGTTGTCTGGATGCATATGCTACCACCTTGCCATGTTGCATGAGAACACAGCCCAACCCGATATTGGATGCATCAGTATAGACTGTCATCCCACATGTACCATTTGGAATGGTCAATACTGGAGCTGACACTAACCGCTTCTTCAACTCTTGGAAGCTATTTTCATATTCTTCTGACCACTCAAACTTTACACCTTTCTTGGTCAACTTAGTCATTGGCGCCGAAATCCGAGAAAATTTTTGATGAAGCACCGGTAGTAGCCTGCTAAGCCCAAGAAGCTTATGATCTCTGTTATATTCTTGGGTGCTTCCCACTCCACTACAGCTTTTACTTTGTCTGGGTCCACCTCGATCCCATTCTCAGACACCACGTGTCCTAAGAATCTAACTTGCTTGAGCCAAAATTCTCATTTGCTGAATTTGGCATATAACTGTTTTTCTCTTAATCTTTGTAACACCATCCTCAAGTGTCTTGTATGTTCTTCTTTTGACTTCGAGTAAATCAAAATATCATCAATGAAAATGATGACCCACTTATCAAGGATATCATGGAATACCCGATTCATTGAATCCATAAAAGCAGTTAGTGCATTGGTTAACCCGAAGATACCACTAAGTATTCATAATGACCATATCGGGTTTTAAAGGTTGTCTTTGGTATATCACTGCTCTTTATCTTAAGCTGGTAGCAACCCGATCTGAGATCAATGTTTGAAGATAACCTAGTACCTTGTAGTTGGTCAAATAGATTGTTGATGCGTGGCAATGGATACCAATTTTTAATGGTCAACTTGTTCAGTTCCCGATAATCGATGCACATATGCAAACTACCATCCTTCTTCTTGACAAATAAGACTAGTGGACCCCAAGGTGAGACACTTGGCCGTATAAACCCCTTTTTCAAAAAATCTTGTAACTGTGTCTATAGCTCTTTTAATTCGGCTGGGGCCATTTTATACAGAGCTTTAGACACTGGGGCAGCTCTATGAGTTAAATCAATAGCAAACTCCAGCTCTCTATCAGGCGGTAGCTAGGTTAGATCATCTGGGAAGGCATTAGGGAATTCCTTGACTACCTCTAATTCCTCCACTGGTGTAACCTTTGCATCCACATCCAGTACTGATGCAAGGTAGCCCTGTGTAGACTATGATGAAATGTTAGATCTTTAAAGATTTTGTCAGGCAACCTTTCAGCAGGCAACCTTTGCATCCACATCTAGTAACCCAATATTGTCACCCTCCTCCGACTATGATGAAATATGGATCTTGGATGTGACTTTTGACTTCCGATCAACAGAGATGATGGACTAAGAAAGCCTGGAAACACTCCCCTACCTGAAAACCCTGGAAACCCCATACGGGAGAGAAGAGAGTCTAATTTTGACTTTTCATATATGAAAGAAGCTGGTCAAGATGACCATATAGATGGATAGTGCTAAAAAATATGATTCCAATGATATATGACACGTCAAAATCGGACAGTTAGATCTCCCACGGTCATCCCCAAAAAATTATATTTTCCCGTACATATGCTGCGCACACAGGAATGCCTGTTGGAAACTTGGAAAAATCTCCTACCTACCCAAATAACCCGAAAACATTCCCTACCTAAAATCCTAAAAACCCCTACATGGGAGAGAATAGGGTCTAATTTTTAATTTCTATATATGAATGAATATGTTCAAGATGACCGTACAGATGGATAGTGCTAAAAAATACGATTTTGACGATATATGGCACGTCAAAATCAAACCGTCGGATCTCCTGTGATCGTTGCCAGAAAAATCTATGATTGCTAGTAGGCCAGCTTACACGCATGTTGTGCACTGGCTGCTACCTAGCACATGCCAACCCATGCCTGCTGCCACCAGCCAGCCCTGGTAGCACGCTTGCTGTGTGCGTTGGCCAGCAGCCAACCCACACAGCCTAGCATGCGTGCCCCCGTATGACCCAACCCACACCCCCACATGACCTAGCCCGCACCCCCTCATAACCCAACTTGAGCCCCCGCATGACCTGGCCCACGCCCTCGCATGACCCTTCCCACAGCCCCGCTCGCTGCAGCCCACGAGCCCGTAGGCTATTGCCAGCTCCCCCGCTAATTGTAGCCCGCGTGCCCTCAGGCTGCTGCCAGCACCCCTATTGGCTACAGCCCACGCCTGTGCCTACTGTTGCCCATCCCATGCGGCTACTGCGTAGTGCCCAGCCGACCTTGCCTGCTTCATCGCTAGTGCCCATGTGTGTGCTGCCATTGCCCACACACTTTGTACACATTGCATGCCCTCCTGTGCTGGCCATGTCCCATGAACTTCAGCCCAATCTTGTGCTTCGCCATCAATGGCCGGGATTGGTTTTCCACAGGCCCAGTAGGTGAATATATTTCCTCTTCACCCACTTGAGACCAAAATCCCAATTTTTGGCTAGGAATTCTCTCTCCCAAAAAAACCCGTTTTACCCATTGGATAAAATCCCTCTTCACCCATTTTAGTCCAAGAACCCCTTTTGCCCATTGGATAAAAGCCCTCTTCACCCACTTTAGTCCAAAAACCCCCTTTTGTCCTTTAGTTAAAAATCTCCCTCTTCCCCATTGGTCTAATAAACCTATAAATATCCTCCTCCTTTGGATTTTAAACACCAAACAACCCCACCTCACTCCATAGTAGTGAAACCCTCTCTCCTAGCCCTCCCCTAGCCTATCTCCAGCGGAAGCTCTGCTGGAGTGCCACCTCAGTCTAGCCCTCCCCTAGCCTATCCCCAGTGGAAGCTCTATCAGAGTGTCACCTAATCCTAAGCCCAGAAATAGCTTTCCTTAGCCGAAGCTTTGTCTGAATCCAAATCCGAAAATAGCCTTCCCTAGCCAAAGCTCTATCCGAACCCAAATCTAAAAGTAACCATTCCTAACTGGAACTCTGTCCGAATACCATCATAGTCAACATCTCTCAAGAAAGGAAGTTAAAGGTTAATACCATATTCCCCTGAGCCAGGAGAATCCGAAAGATGGTTTGAGCAGGTACTATTCAGGGGCCCACCCCTCTTGACCCGAAATAGGGGTTAAGTTTAGGTATAGTTTCTCAACAGAATTGTCATCATGTAGACTTTATATAGACCTTGTTTTAGTGTACATAGTCGTTTAAATTCAGTTAATGTATATATATGTGATAACTTAGCTATGCATGTGGAATAGGAATAATTGTGGAAAATGTTTGTTCTCAAGTATCTAGTAGGAAGACCGGTTGAACCGGTAGATTGGGTGCCTAACACCTTCCCAATTCTACAACCTGACACTTACCCTAAATCTCTAGACCATACCAACTTTTGGGCCCTTTTCTCAGGAATTGGGCCCACCCCAGGGTCTTAGGCCTATAATCCTACCCTTTTCTATGATCTCGATCCCCTTATTGGACCATCATCAAACCCCTATCTCGAATGATGAATTTTATACTATTACGAAATAGGCCCCCACGTATCTCCAACTGACAATACGATGATGCAGGGCCCGCAGGATAAGCACAAATGACACTCACCCCTCCCTCATTGGAAAAAGTAGAAACATAAGAGAGAGGATGGAATCGACATGCGTGAGTCCATTTTTCGGCCACTACCCTCACAGTGGTGACTCCACTGGGGAATCAATGACAAGCTTCTGATACTAGATACTACCTTTAAATGCAAGAACATTTTTCACCACATTTGTTTGAAAACATGTTTGGCTAACCCAATGTTTGTAATTGTATTCGTTAACTGCATCAAGCATCGTGCTTGAAGTGAAATCATTTGGCGAGGGACTCTCTGTCATGCCCGCACCCTTGGGGAGGTCAACATATGTCATGGAGAGTACTCTGAGAGCAAATGATACCCGCTTCCTATACAAGGGTGTGGGGTATTATTAAATGGCGAGGATGTTTGTAATTGTGCCAGCACCCTTGGGGAGGTCCGTGCACTTTATGACATTCTGAGATTGAATAATGGTATTCCCGTATTACACTCTTACACAGAATCACTCATGGTTCCACCACCCCGTGGCTAGTTGCTTAACCTTATGTGTCGTCATGAGTAATGGGCAAGGAAGTCACCCCCTTGATCTCGTACCTACAGGTATATCAAAAGGATCATGTACCTTGTGTATATAGATCCTATCAAGGAAGCCTTGTTGTTCCTATTACATCCACTGCATACTCAGCATCATGTAGAAAATAGATGAATAAGCTAGGAGTGCCACAAGCTAACTGTAGAACTTGTTTATAGTTTTGAAAAAGAATGTTCCTACATTATATTCCGGTCATAAAGAATTGCTTTGTGGGTTTCAGATAGAAGGTGTCCCTCCTCCTTAAGAAAAATATCCAAATAGGTGACTTAGGGGCAATCCTGTTAGAGTCACGTAAAGTCCCAAGACGTCTCAAGAAAATCAGGAGGAAGGACACCTAGTGGGAAAAAGAGCAAGGAAAGCATGTCTTTATTACATGGAATGTCTTATGGGAATATTCTCGACAAGCCATTTATTTGAATCTCCTACTTATGACATTGGGTGGACTAGGGGCATCAAACCCTATGCACCCCTATCATTAAGCGGACTAACTTTGGATGGATCATTGGTTGTTAATCTAGCGAATGTGCGAACAAGGGGTTGGGAATTAAAGAATTCTAAAATAAGCCACTTTTGGTTCAAGCACAATTCCACACCTCAAGTATTCTCTGCGGTCCCTTTGGACACGTCAGGGTAATCGGTTAACTCGCCTAGGTCCAGTGTCACCTCCATCATCTCTCTAAGATTGTCTACTACCAAGTGATTACAGCCCAGTTAGTGTGGATCCACCCAACTCTAAATCACCCGAACAAGCTTGGGTCCATCTCGTGGAGACCTTGCAGACACAAATGGTTAAAGTCAGGAGAGGGATAGCTCAGATATTGCATGCACTTCAAAACCCTCTCAGAGCTGATCTCAGGACTGAGCCGTGACCGACTATGGGAGATGTGGAACAAAATGGAGCTATAGGCTATTGTGGGAACTCTTCTTGATTTGACTTAGGAGAACCAGAGCAAGTCAGACCAACCAGTCATAGAGGATCTTCACCTACCTATCCAAAGGGTCAACAGGGAACCTACTTCAGAGTCGCTCCTCCTTGGGTAGTGATTGAAGGCAAGGAAGAGGAGTTTGCAGCACACATTCAGATGGAACCTCCAGAGATGGAGAGAGAAAGGAAACTCAGAGAGCAATTAGAGAAGTTGGAGAATATAATTCAAGTAGGAAAAGGCTTGAAAAGCTAAGTAGTGGATTCAGATGAAATGAGTTTCTTTTCTCAGGTAAGGATTCCCGAGAAATTCAAGTGGCAAACTGATAGGTTTGATGGGTCAGGGGACCCCAAAGCTCATCTCAAAGTCTTCCTCAGTATCGCCAAGTTATGGTAACTTGCAGACGACTAGATGGGACAAGCCTTCATGTTAACCCTATCAAGACCAACACTGAGGTGGCTCACATAGTTGGAGTCATCCCAAACTCAGAATTGGACAATAGTGGTGAAATTCTTCACCAAGCAGTACTCATATAATACTGAGGTGGATGTGAAATGTCAGGAGCTTGAGACGTTGAGACAGCAGCCTAGAGAAGGATTCACCGCCTTTTTGATGAGGTTTAGAGATAAGGCCACCAAGATGGCAGATCAGCCTTCAGAAGAGAAGCAAGTGGAGATGTTGATAGAGAACCTGTCAAAGCCCTATTATGATGTCCTCTACCATCAACATTTACAAACTTTTGATGCCCTAATAGCCACCGGTACATGTGTGGAAAATAGAGTCCTAAGGGAAGCTCAGTATTAAGGATCCACCCAAGATGCAGGGAAGAACACCAGAGTCGGACGTGGAAAGGGTCCAAAAACTATTGTGGTGAGTGCAGTTCAGCAGTCAGTCTCACTAGCCACTTCTTCATAGCCATTCATAATACAAGCAAATGCACCCTCCCAAATGGCTCCTCGTCCAAGAAGGCAGTTTTTTGAGTTGGGAATGCCCATGATGGCAGTCTATGAGAAGTTAAAGAAATAGGGATTGCTAAGGACAGTGGCTCTAGGAGTGATCAGCAACCCTCCTCCAGCTTGGTATACGGATCATGAATATTGTGCTGGCCACACTCAGAAGGGGCACAACACTAAAAGATGTATGGATCTACAACATGCAATCCAAGATTTGGTAGACGATGGGACCATTGAGGTCAAGATGAAGCAACCTCCCAATGTCAACACCAATCCACTCCCCGATCATCTGAACAATCTAGATGAAGAAGCCACAAAGAGTGTCCCCACTCAACTCATTGTACCTAGAGCTCAGAAGAATCATATGAATGCCCGCACTTATAGGAAACTCATGAGTTAAAGGGCTAGAGTTATGAGGACTCCCAAAAGAAGAGAATCATCAGAGGAAGAATCAAAAATCAGATTCCCGCCATTCATCCTTCCCCATCAATAGAATAATCTGCCATACCATATTACCAACCCCCGCCATACCTCCCACCTTCACCATATTATCAGCCTCTGCCATACCATCAACCTTCCCCCCACCATCAAGGAGAAGGAATCTCCTCATCCTATCACCCCCAATCTTCATATCCTACCTCTCACATTACATCATCTTCATACCATCCCACTTCATATCCCTCATCACCCTCATACCAATCCCATTCTCAAGGTTCGGTATATAACCCAAAAGAAGGATGGATAGACGGGTACAATTGGAAGGATATACTTACGCTACCAGACTCCCCAAAGATGACTTCATCAACAGGGTCAGTGAATGCACTAGGGGAAGACCAAGAAAGTGATCCCACTTCTCTAATTTAGTCTGCTATATCTTCAGAGGACAATCCAAAGGTAAGTGAAGAGGTTACAGTTGATCTTCTCAAAGCAGTAACTGCATTAGCCACAGGGGAACAGGTTAAAGAATACACCTTCCTAATCCATATAGGGAGTGACACAGAGGATGACGAATCAGGACTGGTCCAACTTTGGGCTAGTGATGTCAAGACCAACCCTATGGAAATCTTTCAATCTATACACTTTGAATACTACGAGCGATTGGATATAAGAGAATTTGATGGACGAAAAGAATGTGATGGAGAACCAAGTGAGAGGGAAATCAATGAAGAAGAGAATGATGATTACGATAATAATGAGAATGAGAAGGATGGAGATGACTCTGATTCTCAGGAGGATGATGGGTGTCCAGACTGGGATGACAATGATGATGAGTCAGAATATTACTCACCAGATCACCAGACATGTTTCTCAGTCTATGCTATTGGTGGTGATGACCTAATAGTTGATCCAATAGGCTGTATTTACCCTTCCCTCTGCATGGGAGGAGATGATTCTACATCAAATTCAGAAAGTGATGAAGGATCTAGTGAGCCGATGCAAGTTTATCTGAATGAACCTGAATCCACATTAGAGATGGAAGAAAAGCTGTGTGAAATATACTCCAACACATTAAAGATGCAGGAAAAAGTGGAAGAAATTAACAACATGCTGGGTAAAGTAACTATCAATGATCATTACTACCCTGAGCAGTTGGATGATCTGGAGGAAATAAGGCCAGACGTACATTTACAGAGGCAATAGACGTTGCATTCCAACATCTTTCGAACACAGTTAAAAAGTTACGAGCCAGGGCTGTGGATATTTGTGGAGGACCTCGACTTCCCACCCTAAGCAGGGAGGGAGAATCAGAAGAAGAGGAAGATCCCCTGGTAGGGATATTCACCATAAAAAATAGTGATGATGAATACTGTTATCCCACAAAGATTATTGTGAAGAAACCTGTCACCATGATGGAAACTAGAAGTGAAAAAAACTACAAGGGCAAGGCTCTAGTAGTAGAACAGTCAAGGACTAATGAGGCCGAAACTAGCAGCGTGAAGAAAGAGCCAGAGAACCCAGTCTTGGATCAACTCAAGAAGTCCCAGCCTAATATCTTAATTTGGGGATTGTTAATGGCATCCCCCACACACCATGAAGCAGTCTTAAAGTCTCTTACCAATGTACAAGTGCCAATCGAGATAAATCCTGCACATCTCACACATATAATAGGGGCAACATATGCGGTGCAATCCTTGATGTTCTCAGATTCAGAGCTTCCCAAAGGGGTCCAACACAATCGAGCTCTCCACGTCACGGTAGAATGTTTTGATAAAGTGGTTCCCCAGGTTCTTGTTGACAACAGGTCTACTTTGAATGTGCTACTATTGAGATCGGCAAAGAGTATTGGCATCAAATTGGAAGAAATGAGGCCAACTACCCAAACCATATAGGCATATGACAACACCAAGAGAAAAATCCTTGGCATCATCACCCTTGCCGTAAAGATTGGCCCGGTGAAGTTTGATATTGATTTCCAAGTCATTGATATACCAGTGGCTTTTAACATGCTCTTGGGAAGGCCTTGGTTGCATCCTGTGAAGGCAGTGTCCTCTAGTCTCCATCAAAAAATGAAGTTCATTCATGAAGGAAAGGTGATCACAGTAGCCGGAGATCTCGAGGTGGTTAACACCTTGGCCAATATTGAAAATGGGGAAGAACAAGAGTAGGAAGTCCAACTAAGTGGTTTTGAATTAGACACAACTTGTGCAGCCATTTCCAAAGAAGTTCCAAAGGAGGAAATCCCAGCTAACTATAAAGCCATCTGGAGTCCGCCAGTGAATCAGATGATGAAGAATATACAAGATTTTCTTTGCATAGGGCTAGGAAAATATCATCAAGGAGTTCCAAAACAGCCTAGTTTGGCAGTGAACAAAGGAAAGAATGGTCTCAGGTACACTCCTCCAACCATCAAAGGGCAGAAAGTGCTAAGGATAACTAGGAAGATCTTCATCTCTTACTACCCTACACTCAATGGGTATTTTGTGAAAGGAGAGGATTTTACTTTCTGCGGAGATGTGGAACCATAGTTTGATGAAACCGCCGCAAAGATGCAACCAGGATTTGAAGTATTTTCTCTAAGATGAGTTTGACTGGGTGACTCATGAAATGGAATGACATAAAATGCTAGTCAAAGAAAGTGATCAAGATAGTTGCATCACCAAGATAGCGAAAATTGCATGATTGAGATTGGGTCTTCCTCTGTTGACCCTACAACATTGATCCAATAGAAGGAGGCACTAAGCCCTCGAGTCTACCACTTCCCATTGATTTAAAAAGCTACATTTGCTCCCTCCTATAAGAGTCAAGAGCTCGAGATCTACATGAGCTTAAGCCTCATCCTTTCAAAGGAAGAAGTGCGTATGCAAAGCAAAGAAGAGCACAGAGGATGATGGTTTGTATGTACTGTGCCTGAACCAACTGCAATGGGAAGGCTTGTGAATTTGGTCAAAGATGTGACCGAGGCACTGGAATGGCATTAATAGGCTTGAAAAAATGGACTTTATAGAAAAAGGATTGAGTAGTCTCCCCCAATCTTCACCCCATTGAAAGTTCAGCTTCCGAGAGCATTAGATTGACCAGCTGGTATTCGAGAAGAAGTAGGCACCTATCTAGAAGAACCATTGCGCCAATGAAGAAATAGTAGCAACTTTTTTAGAAGAAGAAGAAGGCCCTTTGCCACACCTCCTCTTTCATCAAGCCACTAAATCGCTCCTAAACTGAACAAGCATTGGAGAAAACTTCAAGTTTGCTCATGCTATTGAGTCAACCAGCCTAAATACCCCTGGCAAAAGCATCAAGGCAATTATCAAGTCTGTAGTCGAGTCTATTGTGTATGATTTCATGTCGGCCTCCCCTCTCGAGGAGAGTCCAGAGTCCTTGTATGTCGAGTCTGTCACTCCTTTCATGAACGAAATTTTTGATTCGGAGTATGACTTGCCTCCTTTTTCTAATGATGATCTTAATAAATATCAAGAATCAATAAAACAATGCAAACCAAAGATAGTCTAACCCATCCATGAGGATACTCAGATTATTGATCTAGGAACCGACCAATGCCTTCGAGAGGTAAAAATTGGCACTACCTTTGATGATGAAGATGGAAAACAGATGATTAGTCTTCTAAAGGAATTCAACGAGGTCTTTGCCTAGTCTTATGAGGATATGCCTGGTATCAACCCCAACATTATATAACATCGATTGCCAACTTACCTTGGGGCGAAACCAGTAAAACAGAAGCTCCGAAGAATGCATCCAGAATAGAGTGAGAAGATCAGAGAAGAAGTTATGAAGCACTGGAATATAGGATTTCTACAAGTGGTGAAGTACCCCCAATGGTTGGCCAACATTGTACTAGTACCGAAGAAAGATGGCAAGGTACGAATGTGCATGGACTTCTAAGATCTCTTAACAAAGTGAGCCCTAAAGATGACTTCCCATTACCTCACATTGATGTATTGGTGGATAATATGGTGGGGCATGCTTTGTTATCATTTATGGATGGATTCTCAAGATACAACCAAATAAGCATGCACCCAGAAGATCATGAGAAGACAGCCTTCACCACTCCATGGGCAACCTATTGTTATAAAGTATTGCCTTTTGGACTGAAGAACACCGGGGCAACTTATCAGAGAGTAGCTATAGCCATATTGCATGACATGATGAACAAAGATGTGGAATTATATGTGGATGACATTATAGTAAAGTCAAAAGATAGGTAGGGGCATATTCCCGTGCTAAGGCGTTTCTTTGAAAGAATCAAGAAGTATCAGCTGAAGTTGAACCCTCAGAAGTGTGTATTTGTGGTGACAGCAAGAAAGTTGTTAGGTTTCTTGGTGAGTGAAAGAGGCATTGAAGTTGACCCTATCAAGATCAAAGAAATTCATGAAATGCCCACGCCTTGGACTGAGAAGCAAATACGAGGATTTTTGGGTCACATCTAATATATTTGTAGATTCATAGCTCAGTTGACTACAATCTATGAACCATTTTCAAGCTACTGAAGAAGGATCAGCCCACTGAATGGAATGATCAATGCCAACAAGCTTTTGATAAAATCAAAGGATACCTCATGAACCCACCAGTATTAACACCACCAGTGGAAGGTGAACCACTTCTCTTGTACTTATCCATGGGAGAATATTCTATGGGCTCTTTGCTGGCACAGAAGGAGACAAAAGAAGGGGCAGAGCATGCCATATACTACCTTAGCAAGAAGTTCCTGGAGTATGAGACACGGTACACATCTTTGGAAAGAACTTATGTCGCATTGATTTTGGCAATGAAAAGGTTGTGACATTAGATGGTTTCTTATCCGGTGCACTTTATCTCAAGGATGGATCCCATCAAGTACCTCTTCGAGAAACCAGCCCTAACCGAAAGGATGGCCCATTGGTTGCTTTTACTATCAGAGTTTGACATCACCTATGTTACTCAGAAATCTATCAAGGGGCAGGCCATAGCCGATCATTTGGCTGCCCACCCCATAGAAGATGAAAGATCCTTAGATGATGCCTTTCCTAATGAAGAAATCACCACAATAGAGGAAGAAGACACAGTTAATGAATGGCAGTTATTCTTTGATGGAGCAGCCATTCAGAAGGGATGTGGTGTAGGAATATTACTTATCACTTCTAATGGCCTTTATTTGACTTCATCATTCTGCCTCAATTTCCCCTGTACTAACAATATTGCCAAATATGAAGCTTGTACTTTGGGGCCCAAAACTACTTTGACTATTGGAGTGAAAATGATCAGGGTTTACAGTGATTCATCCATTGTCATCTACCAGACATAGGAAAAATGGAAGACTAGAGATGAAAAGTTGAAGCCATATCAAGAATATCTAGAAGAGGTAATTGGACACTTTGTGAAGATCTCTTTCGAATACTTCCAGAGGA
This sequence comes from Macadamia tetraphylla, assembly GCA_022985045.1. Classification (NCBI taxonomy): domain Eukaryota; kingdom Viridiplantae; phylum Streptophyta; class Magnoliopsida; order Proteales; family Proteaceae; genus Macadamia; species Macadamia tetraphylla. Next base: position 76,406,423 of record CM040961.1, read on the forward strand.
ATAATAACAGGTTTGCTAATGCCCTTGCAACCTTGGCTTTAATGGTAGAATACAACCCTATGGCTAGGGTCCGACCATTCTTGGTAGAACAAAGAAGCAGACCCATTTATTAGAATTCAATGAACTCTCTCACTGTGGATGGGCGGTCTTGGTTCGCTCACATAGTGGATTTTATTAGGGAAAGGAAATACCTAGTTGTAATAAAAGACAGAGAAAAGAAGTTTCTGAGAAGATATGCCACTCAGTTTTTTCTTTAAAATGATCTATTATACAAGAGATCCTATGACGGTATACAGTTGTTGTGTGTGGATGAGGAACAAGCTACAACCATCATGGAGGAAATTCATCAAGGTCTTTGTGGACCCCACATGAATGCCAAGATGTTATCTAAGAAGATCCTTCGGCTGGGATATTACTGGAACACAATAGAAGCAGATTGCGTGGACTTTGTTAAGAAATGCCATAAGTGTCAGATATTTGCTAACATCATACATATCCCACCAAAGATTTGCCTTTGCTCAGTTCACCTTGGCCATTCTTCACTTGGGGCATCGACATCATTGGAAAGATCAACCCTAAGGCATCTAATGGTCACGACTTCATCTTGGTAGCCATTGATCATTTCACCAAGTGGGTAGAAGCTCAGTCCAATGCGGTCCTCACGTCTGCTAAGGTGGCTAAATTCATTCAGGAAAACTTCATTAACTGATATGGAGTGCCTTAAGAATTAATATCAGATCAAGGATCCAATTTTTGGGGTAAAACCGATAAAATCTGCACAAAGTTCAGTATCAGAAGGCATCACTTAACAACTTATAGGCCACAGAACAATGGGGCAATGGAAGCAACCAATAAGAATATCAAAGTCATCCGATAGAAAATGGCAAAAACACACAAGGATTGGGATGATAAGTTACCGCTTGCCTTATAGGTATACTGGACTTCTGTACAATCCTTGACAGGGGCAACCCCTTTCTCTTTGGTATATGGGGTCGAGGCAGCTCTACCTACAAAAATCCTGGTACCATCCTTAAGGGTGCTCCTTGATAGTTAGCTACCTGAAGGAGAGTGGGTGAAGGCCAGACATGACGAGCTCAATTTTCTTGATGAAAGGCGCATGAAAGGCATGGATAATCTAAAAAAATATCAACTGAGAATGGCCAGGGCCTTTAATAAGAATGTGAAACCCTGCCACATAGAGGAGGGTAAACTTGTTCTTCAAGAACAAATAGCCCCAATTTATGACCCAAGAGGAAAATTCAGGCCTACTTGGAGTGGCCCCTTAACTGTCAAAGAAATTCTACCAAGTAAAGCTATGAAGCTCATAGACCACAATGGCGAAGAAATACCCGAACTGGTTAACCTGAATCAACTCAAGAAATACTATGTCTGAAAGGGTGAATAGCCTGAACTACGTCAGACCTGATTCCTTTCGAGGGATACGTTGGCAACTTGACATGTGCAAGTTCGGTCTCAATCATCTAAAGGCAATAAATTGGTTCCTCGATTAATAATCAACGTATCTTAAAATATCATCATAGTGTCCCCCAAGAATCGCCATTTGGCACGTAAGGCCATTAGGTATCTGTCATCCATCCATTGGTCTATCACTTCTTATCTAGGATTCTATACCCCAAGAATCGTCATTTGGCATGCAAGGCCATTAGGTATCTGTCATTCACCTATGGTCCGTCAAATCCTTATCCCAGATTCCATCTCCTAAAAGAAAATTGCCACTCGGCACCGGTTTATCAAGGCCAGTTTATTCCCCATCCTTGATCAGTGAAAAAAGAGAGAGCTTGATGCAACAGTGGTAAAGGCTTGTTTAAGTTATTTGCTAATGAGTAATGCTTTGATAAATCATCATATCTCTTATGTTTGTGATGATTTTAGAAAAAGTCATGAGTTTGTTGGATGAGACGTTGAGGAAATAGACCTTGGACATAACATGAGGGCACCAGGATTGCTGGAATCCATGAATGTGTCATTCCTTGATCGGATCAAGTGTATGAAATTACATCATCAGTTACTCCGGTAGGTGCCTCAACATTAGGCTGCCAACCTACATGTATTTCAGTTTGGATTAGTAGAGATCTGCCCAACTCTCGAGAATTCTAGGTTTATATGTTATCGCCACCCAAAGGTAGGTTGTTCCAACCATCTTTGAAGAAAGATTATTCAGAGGAAATTCAAGACTTCTTCGGATAGAAAGAAAAGGAAGTGAAGCAATTTGTCAGGTACTAGAAGATTGACATTCTAAAAGTGGCCCAGATCTTCATCCAATATCTACAAATGGGAGGAATCCATCAACAGAGATCACAAAATGCTTATTTACTTTGCATGATAGCTTATTATATTCTTTGCACTCCTGAACGTGGTGCACCGTCCGTTTTGATTGAGGTGGTAAAACAATTGAAGAAAGGAGGTGACATCATCCTTATGGTTCTTGCAAAAACATTCAAGGGATTCGATGACATGAGACATGACCACAGATTCAGACTAGATCATTATCAAGGGAGTCCTGCCATTTTTTAGATTTAGCTCCAGGAGAAACTAAAGTTAACCAAGCCATTAAAAGGAGGCCCACTCGGAGCTCTTTGCTACCAGGACAAGAGGGATGTCCTGGAATACAACCTCTTCACTAATTGGGAGAAGTACCTACAGTAAAGGACTATGCAAGATATTACATGGAGGTGCCCAAGGAGGCCATAAAAAGATTTTCTGATAAAGACCCCTGGTTATAGTTATGTCAAGTTGATGGGATTGACTCACACATCCTTTTATTTGCCTATGTACATCGGCTAACAATGTGGGCTCGAGGTGACAGACCTAGAGGAGTTAGTGAACTTTCACCCACCTCAAGAGTTGTCTCCCCACCTTGTTACTCACCTATCCTGTCTATGGCAGGAAAGTTGTTCCCCTTTTCATATAATTCACTTGGTAATAGAATGAGGAAGTATTTGGATTCTCGTGTTATCCCGATTATTCTAATTATGACTTAAGTTATGGAATTGATTATGCCTAAACATTGCAAACCACAGAAAATAAAATAAAATAATTATATTTTTGAGGTTCCAATCCCAAGGTGCAAATCAAAGTTTATTACTACCAAATACCAAATTCAAAATTATTTTGGTGGTAGTTGCAAATTATGTCACATAGGAAGTAAAAGTTCAAAGGGAAGGTAAAAATACATGTGGTAGTTGGGAATTCAAATTCACATAAAAATGGAAAGTGAAAATCAAAAGGAAGGTAAAATTCAAATGCATATGGTAGGTGGTAGGTGGAAATTATATCACATGAAAAAGAGAAAAGCAAAGGTTAAAATTCTCATGGCTAAAATTCAAGGTAAAAAGCAAAAAGCAACATCAATGGTAAAAGAGAAATCAATGATAAAGGGCAAGATTCCGAATCAATGGTAAAAAGCCAAAAAGCAAGATCAATAGTAAAAGAAAAATCAATGATAAAGCAAGATTCCAAATCAATGGTAAAAAGAGAAAAGCAAAATCAACAATAAAAGCAAGGTTCTAAACCAAAGAACCAAAAATCAAGAAATCAAGGGAAAATCAAGAAAAGAAACAATTTCATTGACCCAGCTCCAGATGGCCAAATTGCATTTACCCGGCACCAAGGGGCCCTTTCTCTTTGTATCAGCTCCAAGTGACCCAATCTCATAGACCAAATCCCTGACCGGGCACATGTGAAGCCCAGCTAAGGAAAATCCAAGAATCAAATGTTTTTATTTTGTTACAATATTGGAAGAGCAGTGATTTCTCTCTTGTAACCATCGGTCCCAGATAGTCTAGATTGATTCAAAAGACCCAGCCTGGAGACCAAATCCCTAACCTGGCACATCTGAAGCCCAGCTAAGGAAAATCTAAGAATCAAATGTTTTTATTTTGTTTCAAGATTGGAAGAGCAGCAAATTTCTCTCTTGTAACCATAGGTCCCAGATAGTTCGGATTGGTTCGAATGACCCAGCCTAGAGACCAAATCCCTGACCTGGCACATGTGAAGCCCATCTAAGGAAAATCTAAGAATCAAATGTCTTTACTTATTGCAAGATTGGAAGAGCAGAGAATTTCTCTATTATAACCATCGGTCCCAGATAGTCCAGATTAGTTCGAAAGACCTAGCCTGGAGACCAAAACCCTGAACTGGCATATGTGAAACCCAGCTAAGGAAAATCCAAGAATCAAAGGTTTTTATTTGTTGCAAGATTGGAAGAGCAGCGAATTTCTCTCTAGTAACCATCGGTCCCAGATAGTTCAGATTGGTCCGAAAGACCCAGCCTGGAGACCACATTCCCTGAACTGGCACATGTGAAGCCCAGCTAAGGAAAATTGAAGAATCAAATGTTTTCACTTATTGCAAGATTGGAAGAGCAGCAAATTTCTCTCTTGTAACCATTGGTTGTAGATAGTCCAGATTGGTTTGAAAGATCTAGCCTGGAGACCACAATCCCTGAACTGGCACATGTGAAGCCGAGCTAAGGAAAAGTCAAAGATCAAAGTACTAACACTTTTTACAGGATTGGAAGAGCAGCGAATTCCTTTCCCACAATCGGCAACCCAGGTAAGTCCTAAAACCCTAAAGAAGTTGAGAGATATTATTTGTTGAATTTTTCAACTTCGTCATAAATGAGCAAGATGATGGGAATACATGCTCCAGGTGACAAAATGTGGTCGTTCTTTTCATTGCCCTTCGGTTGTTGGCATAGGCCTCGACCAAAGAGGGGCATTCTGTAAACACCCAATTTTGTCACCCTCCTCTGGCTATGATGAAATGTAGATCTTGGACGTGACTTCTGACTTCTGATCAATAGAGATGATGGACTAATAAAACCCAAAAACATTCCCCTACCTGAAAACCCTAGAAACCCCATACGAGAGAGAAAAGGGTCTACTTTTAACTTTTCATAGACAAAAGAAATTTGGTCAAGATGACCGTATAGATAGATAGTGCTCGAAAATACAATTCTGACGATATATGGCACGTCAAAATTAGACTGTCGGATCTCCCGTGATCATCCCCATAAAAGTATATTTTCCTGTACGCATACTGCACACACTGGCAAGCCTGCTGGAAACTTGGAAAAATCTCCTACCTACCCAAATAACCCAGAAACATTCCCCTGCCTGAAACCCTGGAAACCCCTGTGTAGGAGAGAAGATGGTCTAATTTTGACTTTCTATATACGAAGGAATCTGGTCAAGATGACCATACAGATGGATAGTGCTCGGATATACGATTCTGATGATATATGGCACATCAAAATCGGACTATTGGATTTCTTGTGATCATTGCTAGAAAAATATGTGATCCACGCACGCTGGCGAATAGGCCAGCCCACATACATACTGCACGCACTAGCCAGTAGGCCAACCCGCACACATGTTGCGCACTGGCTATTGCCTAGTACATGCCAGCCCACACAGCCTCGTGTGTGCACCCCCGTATGGCCTAGCCCGCACCCCCGCATGACCCAAACCACACCCCCACATGACCTGGCCCGTGCCCTCGCATGACCCAGCTCATGTTGCACCCAACCCGCACCTGAGGTGCTACGGCCTACTTGTGGTGAGCCTATGCACCCACAGTCTGCACTGTGCCTCGCCTAGTGCTAATGAAGTGTGTGATAAAAGTTGATTTCTTGTAACTATACAAGGCATTGCACCTTAGGAAGTGTGGTGTCTTGATCGAAACTCTTAGGGAAGAAATTTCTGAAAGAACTTTGGCATCACTGTCTGTATGGGGATATCCAAAATGTGAAGCTACATAGTAACTTGGGTGTCTGGTGTTTGCTCCACCATGTCATTCATGCCAAAAGTAGTGGATTAGGATAGAGTTTATTATAAGAAAAAAAAAACGAGAGAAAACTACATAGGAGGAAAGTATGGGCAAATGTCATTAATGCCTTGTAACATGTTTGGTCAAAAACACTCCAACGCCTAAGTCCTTAGTTCTCTATCACTTCACAAGTTGTTTTGCCTTAAGATAAGGATGTTTTGAAAGAGTCAAGGTGAGTTCCAAATTAAGAAATATGCTTGTGCCTAAAATTGATATGGGGTAATAAAAATTCAAGTGTGGGGGTCCCTAGATCAAGTGCAAGAGAAATTATCTTTGCTCCGGATTGGTATGGCCCTTACCTTAAGCTACGGTTGGGATTTGTTCTTTCTTCTGAAATTTGGGTGTATATTCACTGCAAACAACCACGAGACACAACTCGTCCCCTAGGGGTGACCTAGGGGTTTAAAGGCTTGTTTCACATGCTAAGTGCAACCGTGACTCCTACAAAAGTGAGTTAGGTTTTTTATTATTTATTTTTTATTCTTTTCATTTTTGTTTCGCTTGAGGACAAGAAAAGTCTAAGCGTGGAGGAATTCCAATGAGCACATTTATATGTGAAATCTTAGGTAGTAAAGCATGCATTTTACATATTTAGAATGGAGCTACCTTGGGTTTTACTCTCTTTTTGTAGGTTTTATATTTTCAGGGTCTTAAGGACTATCGGGCACCATATCTCCAATTTTAAAGAGATCCCGTTTCTTTCATGGCTACAAAGAGGACAAAATTGTGAGCAAGATGGTCATGTTGCATTAAAAGTACACATTCGTTTAGACAACCGTACATACGATTATTCTTTTTAGGCCAGAAAAAGAATAATGGATCATAACTGAACCAAGATGCAGAACCAACCCATCTTCAGCTATCCGAGGGGTCTAAGGAATATTCTAAGATGCCAACAAGGATCAAGGGACCCACATGGGGCATTGGATTCTCTCTCCTCCCCCTTGTGCGATTTACACTCTCTCTCCTATCTTTTAGGAGATTTTGTTGAAGATTATTTCCACTCATTTAAAGATAAGGGGCACGGACGAAATTTCCTCATAAATTAGAATATTGTCCAAATCTTTCAAGCAAAGAATAGAAAATCATCCAAGAGAGGTGGCTGCCCACGTTTAAAGAAAAAGAGAAAAAAAAAAAGGGAATAAAAGTTTCATATGTTATCTCCCCTATTTTCTCTCCCTTTTTCTCTTAATTCCTATTTTCCACCCCATCACCCAAATCGTCCAAGCTCCTTTTCTTTCCTATTTTCTCTCTTTTCTCTTTTATCCCTTATTTTCCGCCTCATCAAAAAGAATATCAAAAAAAAAAAATCCCCTAAAATAGGAAACACACCAACCAATCCTTTTCTTTCCTTTTCTCCCCTATTTCCTTTCCTTTTTCTCTTCTCTCTTCCCTCCACCTCACCACAAAATATTCCAAGGAGATCCACCCTTGGATGTCCTCTTCTATCCCCTATTCCTTATAAAAGGGAGTCGACCAAACCCTATAGGGGTTTCCCTCTTTTCTACTCTTCTTCTAGATTTTTAGTTGTGCTCTCTTTTTCTCTTTAGTTCTTTATCTGAGTTTTTAATGCAAGCACTTATGTAATTTTTTTTTTTATTAATGCTAGTCTTTTATTTTGATTAATGCAAGCATTTTATTTTATTGTCCAAGTTATTCAAAGGTGTAATAATTTTAATTTCTAGTTCTAGGCTTAGTTCTAAGTGAAAAGAACAAGTTGTGGAGCATCTCTTTCAAGTTCAGTTTTACTCTTCTAGATTTGTCTTCTCTAGTCCTAGCAATTTCAGATTTGATTTAGTTTAGATCTGGTTTTTAGGGCTGGTAGTATTTCAAATCTCAACCAAGTTTTGAAGTTCAAGTATTGAAGTTCAGGTAATGTAAGGGAAAATACCTTTTTTGTTTCTTTCCGCTTATTTCCTCCCTCACATGGTCTGCCTTGCAGGGGTGAATGAATTGAATTGTCTCCAAACATGTCTGGCGACTATAGGGGATGGGGAAAGCATGATTTTTTGGAGTCAGCATCTAGGATTCAGGGCCTAAAAGCCTATGGTGGAGCCCAATTTCGATCTAGGGATCGAGCTAGAATATGGGGTTGGATTCCTGTGAAAGGAAGGAACCCCCAAGTTTGACTTCATATTTTGGTCTAGTCCAAAAATAAGGGTCCATGTTAGGTTACGAGTGTGAGAAGGTGTTAGACACCCACCTAACCCAGAATTTCCAGTCTTTCTACCAAAGGCTTGGATTTCCAATATTCTCCCTCGAGAATTTTAATAGCCTAAGCTAGCATGGAAGTCTTATTACATGAAATAATGTAATCACATATACATACACTTGCATGAAAAAATTGTAAGAAAATGTTGAAATATCACATGAAATATAGATCTATATTAAAACCACATGAAATAATAAAATCTACATAAAAAAATAGAAAATGCAATTATCTTATCTACATACACGTACAATGCCCCATGACATGACAATTATGATCGTTATTACATGTGAGGAACACATGCGATAACACATAAAATGATAAAGTAGAAAGCAACTTATCTACATATGTGTACGATGCTCCATGACATGATAATTATGATCATTATTTTATGTGAGAAACACATATGATAACGCATAAAATGAGGAAACAGATTACATTTAATGTACAAATCCAAAAATTAATACATGAAACGATAACAATTAATCATTATTTTATGCAATAGACACATAAAATAATACATGCGGAGATGAGGTACATATTATACGAACAAATGAAATTATGATATAATATTTACATGATAATGACCGACGAAAATGGTGAAATTTTCGATAATTTTCCTTGACTTAAGGGCAACGATTTAATTTTCTTCTATATTTCTTGGAGAAATTAAAAAACTTTCGGCACTTGGGTAAGAAAGTTGATAGGGCTTCTATGCTAAGGTGTGAACATGGGTTTCTGGTTTCTGGGAATTTGAGTAGGGCTTCCACACTATATTCCTAGAATCGGAATCAGCTGTGGCAATTCGGGCAAGGCTTCTGCGCTGTATTCTTAGGGTTGGAATTAGCTTTGGAAATTCAGGCAGGGCTTCCACGTCATAATCCTAGGGTCGAAATCAGCTGTGGAAATTTGGACAGGGCTTCCGCATTATATTCCTAGGGTTGGAATCAGCTTCAGAAATTCAGGCAGAGCTTCCGCGTCATATTCCTAGGGTCAAAATCAGCTTTGGAAGTTCGGCCAGGGCATCTGTGCCATATTCTTAGGGTCAGAATCAGCTTTGGAAATTTGGGTAGGGCTTTTGCCCCAAATTCCTAGGGTCGGAATCATCTTTGAAAATTTGGGCAGGGCTTCCGAGCCGTGTTCCAAGGGATGGAATTAGCTGTGGAAATTTGGGCAGGGCTTCTACGCCATAATGAAAATATTGAAATCAAATACAAAAGAACTTAAACAGAAGTTTCATAATCACCTGATATGGACAACGTGGATTTCCAAAAATAGGGCAAGTGTCACACCCCATTCCATACATAATCGGACCGGTGATCGAGTAAACACCTGCTAACCCAAAATCTACCAGGATCATCTGATCCAGTAACCACAGCACAGCATACACACACTCTAAACAAAGATGATTTTGTATATCAATGGTAGTCTTACATGTATTTATCTGTAACTACCCCAATACTATTGATGCCCAAATTTTATTACATAATATCTTTACATGTGGGCCCACAGGCGTAATATATATACAATAAATACAATTTAAACATCTAGAGTACAAAGGGGGTAACATTTCAAAATAATCAAAAAGAGTCTCAGTATGGTATCAATGTTACTGACCCACAACACAACTATCGCACGGGCACTCGGCTCCATGCCCAAGATCTTCACGGGCGCACTAGTTCTAGATTGAAAACTCCATAGTGGGTCTCGGCTCTAGCTACTTAGCTAAATAACCTGCAAGATCATCTAAAATTGGTGTGCACACGTGGGATGAGCTCACTAGCCCAGTAAGTGAAAAGAAAGACTAAACTTGTATGCACAATATAAATGAACCTATATGCATGCAGTCCATTTTATTATCTTAGTCCACCTAGACAACAATTCTAAGTCATAGATTATGTGCTACTCGCAACCACAGTGCGTGTATGCTCTGGGTATGAGCTGCGAACCCCATCCCATGATACCCCCATAAGGTTGTTGGAGAAGGCCAACCGTGGGTACCAGAAAAGTAAATACATTAAAGTATATTGCTATTTCTCAGTGACATTAAAGTAATTTGCTATTTCTCAGTGACATTAAAATAAAATGGGCCATGCCCTACATTAAATTAAAAGCACTACGATTGGCCCTCTTGTTATATCACCGAAGTTGCTGACAATCCTAATACTCAGCCAGGCATATTTCTAACCACCACCGTTGGTACATAACCTTGGGCTTCCCCCCAATGATATACCTAATACCTAAACCCCTGCTGGGAAGGGTTGTAGCACAGGGATGTGTCATTCCTAATCGTATACTCTTATGTGAAATAGTATGACTGTATAGTACCATCACGTCCCATATCATGGGCCACCAATGCATTCGTGTCCAAGCCGACTATGGCATCTAGTTTAGCAAGGCATCATATTCAATAATTTAAAGTCATCCATCTCATATCGTAAGCAATATTAGGCATTTAACAATAAAGATATCAACATGTCAAATCATAAATGAATTTCAGAATGCACATGTCAATGCATGCAATGGCACTCGTGGATGACTAATCTACACAATAATAATATAATGGCATGGCTAGTCTACAACCAAAATGACATGATACAATGTCCTCTTCCCACTTACCTAATCATGTACAAAGATCACCTCCGGTACGAGGAAGATCTGGCATGCGATGACGCAAGTCTCTAATACAACCTATCATGAAAATAGTTAGATTTAGTATATCACCACTTTAGGGCCATAACTAATAAGGTATGATGATCTTAACATGTTTACAATCGCTAGAGAAGGTTGCCCAACAAATTTGGGCCCAATCGGAGTCTGAGAAGTTGGATTAGTGGGTCAACCGGCGGGCAAGGAACCCACCAGTCCTTACTTGCCTATTGATCCAGGGGCACTACCTAGACCGGTGGGCCAAGACTGGCAGGCAAGGCACCCACCAGTCCTTGCTCACCTGTTGGACTAGTAGCTCTGTTTGGACCAACGGGGTAAGAGTGGCGGGCCAGGTCACCCACCAGTCTTGCTCGTCAGTGGAGCCAGCAGTCCACCCAGGACAAGCAGGTGCTGGATTGGTGGGTCCCATCCATTTTTAGGCACCCACCACTCGCAACCGTGGTTTTGTTGTTCTCTCCCATTCTTCATCCCGCCTTGGAAAAACCAACATGGGTCGATTCGACCACATTTTCCACAAATCTAAAGCTCCAAATCATGATTCCAACATAGATCTAAGGTGGATCCAAAGTCTCAATCATGGATCTTATCTTTTTGCTCAAAAATAGCTCAAAAACCCCAAATCTTCTCTTTAGCTCAAGAGATCAACAAATGCTTCACAAATCATGCAGGTCTCCCTCTAAATCCTTCATAAACAACATACAGAATCTTTATTAAACCTTAGATTTATATTCTCAAGAGATCATAGCAAGATCCAAAGGGTTTCTACCCAAATCGAATCACTTAGGGTTTCATAAGGGTTTAAGGAATATGGACTTTACTCACCTCAAATCGTACATGTCGAGATGAGGATCGTTAATCTGGTGTCATATTCAAGAGATCTGACCCCAGTGACGCACAACGATCATCTCCTTCCCCGTTTTCTTCTCCCTTCCTCTCTCCTCTTTCTTCTTTTTCTCTCTCTTCTTTACTTTTCTCAACTACCATGTAAAACAATAAATGAGGTGAAAGAGAGGTAATAAATGCTATTTATAGTGGGGTAAAATATCTAATGACCAGAGTGGTAGGTCACACTAGTGGGTCCGACCCACCTATGACCACCCACCAGTCGGCCAAAACTTAGCCGAAATAATGGAACTTTCAATGGAGCTCGGCCCTGACACGTATTTTACTCTTAGTAATCGATCAACATGCGTACTTGGTATAAAATACAGCTATGTACCTTTATTATGCGAATATGGCCTCATGACTTCACTAGGCACTGACTACAACTCATTTGGCCGACCCAAGTTCAGGGTTACCCTTGCCACCATGCTCCATAAAGTACCCGCTGTGGCTCACTCGAGTTCAGGTCCTAAAAGACCAAATTGAACCAACCGGAAAATTAGACCAGGTTTATAAAGTAAGGTATCACATTTACCCCCCCTTTTTAAAAATTTTATCCTTGAAATTATAGTACCTTATTGTCTGAAAAGATGAGGATACTTGGCTTAGATGTCATCCTCTTTCTCCCAAGATGCTTCCTCAAGCGAATGATTTTCCCATCGAACTTTCACAAAGGTGATGGAGTGATTGTGAAGAGTCTTTATCTTACAGTCTAGAATTTCAGCAGGCTACTTTTCATAGGTCATATCATTTTCTAATATTCATATTCCACGGGCAGCACATGTGTTGGATCATTGATGTACTGCTTTAGCATAGACATGCGGAATACATTGTGAACATTGCTGAGAGAAGGCAAAAGAGCCAACATATAAGCTATAGACCCAACTCGAGTCAAGATTTCAAATGGGCCAATATACCTCGGACTTAGCTTGCCCTTCTTGTGGAATCTATGAATCCCTTTGGTAGGAGAGATTTTGAGGAATACCTTTTCCCCCTCTTGAAATTCAATATCTTTCTTGTGGTTATCTGTATAGCTCTTTTGGCGTGATTGGACTGCTCTAATTCTTTCCCGAATGACGTCGACCTTGTCACACGTCATCTGTATCATCTTTGGTCCAAGCATCCATTGCTCACCTACTTCATCCCAATATAGGGGCGTTCTGCACTTTTTGCCATATAATGCCACATACGGAGCCATCCCAATGGTAGTTTGATAGTTGTTATTATAAGCAAACTCCATAAGAGGTATACACTCTTCCCAACTACCACACATCTCCATTGTACAGGCTCTGAGCATGTCTTCCAGTATCTGTATAGTACGTTTTGATTGCCCATCGGTCTATGGATGGAAAGTTATACTCAAATTCACCTATGTTCCCAAATCTTGCTGGAGACTCTTCTAGAATCTTGATGTGAATCTCGGGTCTCTATCTGACACAATGCTTACCGGTACTCCATGTAAACGGACAATGTTATCCATATAAAGTTGGGCTAACTTATCCATGGAGTACTTTGTCTTAATAGAGATAAAATGTGCAGTCTTGGTAATCCTATCAACTACCACCCAAATTGCATCCATTCTCTTAGGTGTACGGAGTGGCCCTGTGACAAAGTCCATGGTGATCTTGTCCCATTTCCACTCAGGTATTGGGAGTGGCTATAGAGTACCATATGGTTGATGCCTTTCTGCTTTGACCTTCTGACACACGAGATATTTTACCAAATACAAGGCAATAGTGGTCTTCATTGCTAGCCACCAATAGCTTTGCTTAAGATCTTTGTACATTTTTGTACTTTCAGGGTGAAGTGAGTATTCAAAACTGTGTGCCTCCTTCACAATCTTGTCCTATATCTCATGTCATTAGGCACACATAGCCTATCCCAAAATAGTAATGCCTCATCATTATCTATTGTGAAGTCAAGGTCATTCATTGTCTGCTCTTAAATTTGCAGCAGGATCCTTTGTAGCTCAGGATCCAATGATTGTTTCACTATCACCTCTTGTTTGATGGATGGATGTACCTATTAGGATGACAAGGATATACTCAGCTACTTAACATCATCTGGCTGGTGCTCAAGCTCCAATGTTGCTCTCTCATATAGGAGAATTTCATCCATTAACATTGCCTCTTGTATCAGCTGTGGACTGATAGCTAAGTATGAAAGTGAAACTATCTGAGCCTTCCGACTTAGAGTGTCAGTACCACATTAGCCTTGCCTGGGTGATACTGAATATCACAGTCATAGTCCTTCATAAGCTCAAGCCATCTTCTTTGCCTCATAATTAAATCTCATTGGGTAAAGAAATACTTAAGGCTTTTGTGATCACTATATATTTCACACTTCTCCCCATACAGATAATGACGCCAGATCTTCAAAGCAAAGATGATTGTTGCCAGCTCTAAATCATGAGTGTGGTAGTTCTTCTCATACTCATTGTGTTACCTAGATGCATATGCTACCACCTTGTCGTGTCGATGAGAACACAACCTAACCCTATCTTGGATGCATCAGTATAGACTGTCATCCCACCTGTACCATTTGAAATGGTTAATACAGGAGCTGTCACTAACCATTTCTTCAACTCTTGGAAGCTATTTTCACACTCGTCTGACCATTCAGACTTTACACCTTTCCTGGTCAACTTAGTCATCGGCATCGAAATTCATGAAAATTTTTTGATAAAGTGTCGGTAGTAGCCTGATAAGATTAAGAAGCTTCCAATTTCCTCATTTTTGGGTGCTTCTCACTCAACTACAACTTTTGATTTTTCTGGGTCCACCTTGATCCCATTCTCAGACACCATGTGTCCTAGGAATCCTACTTGCTTGAGCCAAAATTCACACTTGCTAAATTTAGCATACAACTATTGTTCTCTTAATCTTTGTAGTACCATTCTTAGGTGTTTTGCATGTTATTCTTCTGACTTAGAGTAAATCAAGATGTCATCAGTGAAAATGATGACCCACTTATCAAGGACATCATGGAATACCCAGTTCATTAAATCCATTAAAGTAGCTGGTGCATTGGTTAACCTGAATGACAGCACTAGGAATTTATAATGACAATATTGGGTTCTAAAAGTTGTCTTTGGTAATCACTGCTCTTTATCTTGAGCTAGTAATAGCCTGATCTGAGACTAATCTTTGAAAACACCGTAGCACCATGCAATTGATCAAAGAGATCATCAATGCACGGCATTGGATACCGGTTCTTAATGGTTAACTTATTCAGTTCCCAGTAATTGATGCACATACGTAGCCTACGATCATTCTTCTTGACAAATAAGACTGGTGCACCCCAAGGTGAGACACTTGGGCGTATAAACCCTTTTTTCAATAAATCTTGCAACTGTGTCTATAGCTCTTTTAATTTGGCTGGTGCCATTCTATATAGAGCTTTAGACACTGGGGCAGCTCCAGGAATCAGATCAATGGTAAACTCCAATTCTCTATCAGGCAGTAGCTGGGTTAGATCATCTGAAAAAACATCAGGGAATTCCTTGACTACCTCCAATTTATCCAATGGAGTAACCTTTGCATCCAGATCCAATACTAATGCAAGGTAGCCCTGACATCCATCTTCTAATAGTTTCACCGCCTACAAGGTAGATATAATACTCTTTCTAGGTCACCTTGACCTTTCAGCTTGATATACAAGGTCTTCCCCTTTATCATCTAACACTTTAACTTGTTTCTCAGCACACATCACATTTACTTGATGAGTTGACAACCAATCCATGCCTAGAATGACATAAAAATTCTACTTGTTGAATTTGATAAGCTAGGCATCCAGTTTCTTTCCGTTAATTTCAACTAAACACGGCCCACACACTTCTTTCAACTGTTCTACCATTCTTGTTGGTGTGATAACCACTAACTTGCATTCTAAGTTCTTAGATGGCACATTAGGCTTCTTAGCAAATCTCTTAGACACAAATGAATGTGAAGCTCTAGAATTGAATAATACATAAGTAGGTATACCTGATACAGAAAAATTCCTAGCATTGCATTGCATATAAGCATAACAGACTACTCAAATTTTAAATCACAAAGTCTTTTAATCAAGTGTACCTGCTACTACTTCAGTACTAGCTTCGGCCTCTTTAGCTGTTAGGGCATACATCCTTCCCTGAGGCTAGTTTCCCTAAGTCAATGTAGGTCTATTTATAGGGGGCCGCTTAGGTTATGCCGCTACTGGGTACCAGTAATCAGTCATCCTTGGCGAAGTGCCGTAGGAATGACAATTATAGCATCAGCTTGGAAATGTCTAAATCAGAGCTGGAGCTCCCTATACTGATCCTGGTGCAATCGGAGGACAAGGGGGTCTTAGAGCCGTAGGCACCACACTAGTGTTAGGGAGGAAAGATGTAGTGATCGGTCCATTAGTCGATCAGAAAGAATAACCCAGTGGCCTGTAGGGTTGGCTATAGGTAGGACCATAGAAATATGATTCATGAAAGCTCTTACTCGGGCTTATTGAATCAGGATATGGGTTTGCCCTCTTCCACAGTCCCAGAGTAAGGGATGGCTCTCCCTTCTGCCTATCTTCCTTTGTCTTAGCTTTTTGCACAATCTATGCATATTCAGTTAAATCCAACACCTTCAGTATTGTACTGATGGATGTCTTCAGCCCCTTCAAAAATTTTTGGGCTTTTTCCTCAACCGTCCTCATATGGCGAGGAGAAATATAGAACAAACTTTCAAACTGTTGCTGATACTCCAGAAAAGTTTTGCTCTCTTAAGTTAGTGCCATAAACTCTGCTTCTTTGCTGTCTCTGAAGCTTTTTGGATAGTAATTTGACAAGAATAATTCTTTGAATTGTTCCCAAGTAGGCTCTGGGTGAGTTGCCATCAATATAGGCTTGGAAGCTTTCCATCAAGAATTAGCTTCATTTCTAAGTTGCAAACCTGCACTGATAAGCTTCTATGCCTCTGTGCACTCTACTATATCAAACACTTTCTCCAACTCTTGGATCCACCGATCCAGTTCCAACGGGT
Organism: Macadamia tetraphylla; assembly: GCA_022985045.1. Taxonomy (NCBI): domain Eukaryota; kingdom Viridiplantae; phylum Streptophyta; class Magnoliopsida; order Proteales; family Proteaceae; genus Macadamia; species Macadamia tetraphylla. The sequence goes on from CM040961.1 coordinate 76,423,034, forward strand.
CATTACCCACCTTGGTGAAGATGGGTGGCATATACTTCTTAAAAGATTCCACCACCTTTGTCGTAGTGGTGGCTGGTGGGTGATAAGATAGATAGTATGGATAGGGTAGAGGCATCATGAATGGCGAAGTGCCATATGGTGGAACTGAAGGGGTACCTCCTAGTTGATCTTGAGGTGCAACCTCAGGTGGCATTCCTCCAAGTTGTACTCCAACTCCTAACCCCACTGAAGGGTCCTGAGGAGTAACTCCTCTAGGAGGTTGACCCTATAGAGTATGGTCCAAGTATTGTTGCATAGCAGCCATAAAGGTTTGCTGTTGCTGAAGCAACTGTTGCTGGAAAGCCCCTTGTGTCTATTGTATGAGTGTCGCCACATCACCAGAAGTGATGAAATGTGGGGGACCCAAAATTTCGTTCACGGGTGGGTTACCCAGAACATGTTCTGGATCATGATCCACTTGTGGTGATGGATGTGAGGATTGCCCCATGGGTCGCAGACCACGGGAAATGGGTGGCCAACCACGAGAGGTACCACGGACATGACCACCGGATCTGGTGCATACCATGGTGTTCTGTACCTGGATTATTCTAAAATGCAAGCATTGATTAAGTGGCACAACATTTGTATATATATTCACAATCAATGCATTTCATATCACAGGCTACATTCATACACCACACCACATATCCAAACATGCCCTCATTAATTATCAATGCATAGTTTGGTCTCACCACAATGGTTGACTATGTGGTGAAACACCCCTGTTGACATCTAATTGGGTCCTAGAAGGCACAAAATGCTAAAAAAATCCAACATAGGCCAATTTGGGGCCTTGGTACTCAAATCGGCAAGCAAGACCGGAGAGCAAGGTCGGGCAGGGGCCCGCTAGTCTTGTCTAAGACCGTTTAAGAGGGGTTTTAAAAACCATTTTTCCCACTTTTTTCTCTTTCTCCTTCCTAACTTAGAGCAAGGTGATTTGAGGGTCTTATCCCCCACTTCAATTCACGATTGCTCTCACAAATCGGTGCTCATCTCTTCTTCATCATCTCAAGTACTCAAGTTCCCCTTTTTCCATTTTCTCCTTGAGAATGATGTTTTTTCGGTACTCTTTTGTTATAGAAACTCATAATCTCATCATATACTTCATTTCTTCCATGGAATGTTTGTTTTCTTGACAATGTGATGATCCATTTATGCTTTCTATGATTTGTTGGCCTTGATTGACCGATTTATAGATAGATATCTCAATTCCTTGCCCTAATTTCTCTGTTTTAGGGTTTCCCTTCTCATTTTTCTTTCTTTATCTCAAATTGTTGATTCAAATGTTATTCTTCACCCTCATTGCACACACCCATTAGTAAAGTAATCATTTCCATTTGTGAGTGAACATATTTCCCTTCTTTTGATATACATAACCCCTTTATAGTCAAATCCTTAGAAATTTGGGGGGTTTTTCTTCATTTCTTTGCTTTTCACTATGAATGCAATTATCATAATGTCCATTCTCTATTAATGACTTGTAAAATAGTTTGAGTAATTTCATTATGGGAATACATGCATTTTCCTTAAGATTGTCTCCAATTTTTATTTTTTTTACTCGTGCCTAATATGCATTGCCTTCAATCAAAATGTTTAGGGATTTCCATCACTTTTCATTGATTTAACTGTAATCATTTCTATCAATGTATTTATCACTCCCCCTTTAATTGCATTTGGGTAATAAGTAGGTTCTTGCATCCATATCTTCATTTTTATGTTTTCAATAGACACCCTAGACTCACTTATCCTTGCATACATTTCTTTACTCCTCTCAATTTTATCACTTAGCATCATAACATTTTAGCATTGCTCATTGCATTTTGGGGTTTTTATTATCCATGTTATTTCTCATAGGGATCATCTCACCCCCCCTTTTTTAAAATACTGCTTATCACATTCTTTTTATATTCTCCATTCCTTCAATTACACACCTCTCTTTTGTGTTGTCAGGATGTCATCCAGGAAAGGTAAGGAGACTGCCTCCTCCCCCAAAAGGAGGAAGAATACTACCTCCCGGAGGAGGAATGCTACCCTAGGTTCTTCTTCATTATGGGCCTGGCCCGTACAGAAGCTTTCTTTTGATCTTACGAACTACAATGAGAGCTTATTCCATAGTATGGAGGCAGCTGTTGCCTGGTCTATATTTTTTGAGCTGCCGATCATGATGGAAAAGACGGTAGTGACCGAGGATTTTGTAGACTATTAGATGCTAGAGAGATTCATGGCCTTGGGTTGGGAACCCATGCTTTACCTTGACAGTCCATGCTACAAGGACCTCGTCTGGTACTTCTACTGTAACCGGAGGCTTCCTATAGTGATGGGCAGTACTCTCTTATCAATCTGGTGAAGGGAGTAGATATTGTTTTGACTGTTGATTTACTGGCAGCCATTTTGGGTGTCTTGGCTGAGGGCACTCATTTTTACAACCCTCCAAGGATTAAGGCAGTGGGCCCGGGTTTGAGCGTGAAGATGCAGGAGGTCATCTTTGAGACCATATGTGGACATAAGGAGCATCCATTGTCTGAGACTGCCTATAATGCAGCCGCCTGAGTTTTCGCATGCCTGGCTCAGTTCAATCTGCTTCCCAGAGCAGGTCACAGGAACCAGGTAAGCTTTATCCTTACCTTGCATATTGCATCTTTGTGGCCCTGGAAGGGGGTGCTTCCCTCTTTTGCATCCCATACGTCATGATGAAGACCATGGAGTATCACACTGCTTATCCTAATGACTCCAGTTTTCCTTATGGGAGGGCACTCACCAAGGTATTTGAGTCCTTCCAAGTGGATTTGACTGGTGAGGATGGGAAGTACCCAGGGGATAATTTCACTAAGGAAAATCTAAAGAGGATGGGGTTACCAGTGCCAATGGGGGCACCACAGGAGGCAGACGAGCAAGGGCCAGGGGTCATAGAGGCTGAGTACGTGAGTGAGGAGGATGAGGATTATTTCCCTCATCTAGATGAGGAGTAGATCAACGAGGAAGATATTCTAGAGGAGGAGCCTTTAGAGACTAGGGCCGCTGATCCACATTTTATAGCTCCACCACCTTTAGGTGGGGCTTTTGATTTTCAGAAATTGATGGATAGCATTGGTGCCCTGAAAGAGGGCCAAAATCAGATTTCTGAGTAGATGGAGGAGAGTATCGCTCGAGAGTTGGCGATACATCACAAGTTGGAGAGAATGGAAATTGATTTCCAAACCCTTACAAGGGACTTGGATGAGGTTTCCAAGGGTGTCACTGCTGACGTCTGTAGAGTGCGAATGGAAGTGATCCTGATATATGACCAATTGGACTTCTTCGACCACAACTTCCATTGCAAGTCATGGCCTAGGCAAGGAAGTTCATCCTCTACGACCAAGGATGATCAGTGAAGCCGTAGATCCTCCTCCACCCTCCTTTTCTATCTTCCTTTATGATGATTTTGATATCTTGTGGTTGTATATTCTTGATACACTTTTATAGTTTGGAACTTGGTGGTATTCATGTGGATGTTTATGACTTTTGAATAGGTTTTACTTGTTTCATTATCCTGTTGTGGTTTGGTGGTGACAGTGGTTGTCACCCTGTTTTGTAATTATCTTTATGTCTGTGGTTTATCAGGTGACTTGTGTAAAAAATAAATTTGGAAATTCAATATAGTGCCGTTATGTTGTCGAAATTTTTATTACTTTATGAATTTTTTTGGCTTATGGAATCACCAAATTAATTTAAATTTATTGAAAATTTCAGCAACACATGAGATGAAATGCAAGTATCTAAACTTTTAACTTTATTACAGACTTTAGTCCCTTAAATATTTTATGTTTATCCAACATTGAGGTCCAATTATATAACTCTATGGGATCTAACTTGTATACTGTGTGTGGGTATAGCATCACGATCTGATACCACCGATTGTCACACGTCGTTCCACATAGAACCGGATCGGTGATCGAGTTAACACTTGTTAACCCAAAATTTGCCAAGATCATCTAATACAGTATCCACAGCACAGCATATACACACTCTAACCAAAGAAGATTCTATATATCAGTGGAAGTCTTACATGTATTTATCTATAAATACCCCAATACTCTTGATACTCAAATTTTGTTACATAATTGTAAGGAAAAATACCTTTTTGCTCTTTTTCTCTCTTTTCCACTCTATCCTTCCTTCTCACCTCTGGCCTACCTTGGATTGAATGTTTGGAGTCGACATCTAGGATTTAGGGCTTAGAACCCTATGGTGGAGCCCAATTTCAACAAAGGGATCGAGCTCGAATAGGGGTTGGATTCTTATGAAAGGAAGGAACCCCCCAAATTTAATAGACTTTGATTGACATATATAATGTCAAATTTTGAGAGTAATAGCAACCACCTTGCTATTCTACCAGTGAGTGCGGGCTTTTCGAATAAATACTTGATAGGATCCATTCTAGAAATCAAGTGAATTGGATATGCCACCATATAGTGTCGTAACCTTTTTGTTGCCCAAACAAGAGCTTTGCAAGTCTTTTCTAATGATGTATATAGAACTTCATACTCCAAAAATTTCTTGCTTAAATAGTAGATAGCCTGTTTACTCCTTTTACCTTATTTTTTTGAGCTAACATGGGCCCCATCGAGAATTGCCCTACTGATAGATATAACAGAAGTGGTTTTCCTTTTACTGGTGGCATAAGAACTGGTGGATTTAACAAGTATTCCTTGACTTTGTCAAAGGCTTCTTGACATTAGGAATTCCACTGTGTGGGCTAATCCTTCTTCAACAACATGAACACTGGTTCACAGATAATGGTCATTTGAGCTATAAATCGGCTGATGTATTGGATGTGACCAAGAAATCCTCGTATTTCCTTCTCAACCTGAGGTGCAGGCATGTCCTTGAATGCCTTGATCTTTATAGGATCCACTTCTATACCTCTTTCACTTACAAGAAAGCCTAATAACTTTCCTACCTTCGCACTAGACACACACTTCTGAGGGTTCAACCGTAATTGAAACTTCTTAATTCTTTCAAAAAACTTTCTTTGTACTGAGATATGCCCCTATCTGTCAATAGACTTGACAATCATATCATCGACATAGACTTCCACTTCCTTATGAATCATATCATGCAAAATAGCAGTAGCGACTCTTTGATATGTGGCTCCAGCATTCTTTAGACAAAACGGCATTACCTTATAGCAATAGGTCCCTTAAGGGGTGGTAAAAGCAGTCTTTTTCATATCTTCAGGATGCATGCTGATCTAGTTATATCCTGAAAACCGATCCATGAATGACAATAAGGCATGTCCTAACGTACTATCAACTAACACATGAATATGGGGCAAAGGAAAGTCATCTTTAGGACTGAATTTATTTAAATCTCTAAAATACACACATTCTAACTTTTCCATCCTTCATTGGAACTGGAACAATATTAGCCAACCAACGGGGGTATTTTATAACTTGCAAGAATCCTACATTCCATTGCGTAATTACTTCTTCTCTAATCTTTTCACTCCATTTAGGCCACATTCCTCTAGCCTTTTGTTTGATAGGTTTCGCATCTAGATACATAGAAAGTCGATGCTGCACTATCTTTGGGTCAATGCCAGGCATGTCTTTATAGGACCAAGCAAAAATCTCTGCAAATTCTTTTAACAGGTTGGTCATTTGTGAGGTTTCTTCTTCATTCAGGGTTGCACCAATTTTAATTTCTTAAGGGCATTGATCGGATCCTAAGTTAATGAGTCAAGTGTCCTCACTCATAGGTTTAGCTCTTTTTTCTTTTAATTGTTTTAACAAGTCATGATATTCATCAGTTATTTTGTTAAGATCATTATCAAAAAGAGACAAATCATAAACAAAATCAGAATTTTCATTGATAGCTAGAAAGACTACAGACTCAACATACTGAAAGTGCGGAATTTCATTAACAGAAGGAAATTCAGGAAAAGTACAAGTAAAAGAAGACTCGATAACAGAAAGTGAGTCTTTAGTGTACTGTGTGGTGATTTTAGAATAGATTGGACCCTGAGTCTTAGTGAGCTTGAAGTCATATCCTACACCTCCATTTCGGATGTAACCATTGCAGTTGCTTCTTGCCCAGTAAGGGCAAATATTCATCCTTCCAGCTCTTCTCTTTCTAGTATATGAACTGCTCCCACAAAAAGAGCGGTACTGCCCCTTTTTCAGCTCCTCCAGATACATCTTCCATAACAAGGACCAGATGTGAGCTCGCATCTCTATTGGAAGATTGAAATGCTAAGTAGCTCTTAATTTATGTAGCTATTAATTTATGTTGCTAAACTTATTTCAGAGTAAGATGAGGTTTGAGAACTTGTGATGATTGAATCAGGGATGTAGTGTCAACTGTAAATTCTTCTTCAGTTGTGGCAATCGCATCTATCTGAAGGATATCACTGATACCATCATCTTTACCCTCCTCCTTAAATGGTAGACACTCCAGCTCATAGGTTATCTAATCAATCTGATCTTGATAGATGACTTCGAACTTAGAATCTGCTTTCTTTGCTTTATTCTTAGGTTGGAAGTCAAGATCCTTATAACCAAAAAAATCTCCTACTTCCTTCACAACGTACCTTTCTAAGGTAGGGTAATTTGTAACCTTTTTCTTGTAGGAGGATTCCTTCCTTGCCATCACGAGCATCTTTTGATTCTCAACCCCTCAATAAGCATTTGTTCCACCTCGGCCTTCCTTATATCTTCTAGCATCATTTTTTCTTCCTTATGAGAAAACCATAAACCACTCATTCCGACAACGTGAGGGAATTCAAGCAACCTCGTAGGTCCTTGCTGGTATTTTCCCATTCCCATTCCACGAAAATAATACATATGTTTCTTCATTCGACCAACAATAATATTCCACATGCCCTCATTGGACATTGGCACATTCTCCTTCATTAGCTCTTTAACAGAAGCACAAACTTTTTCTAGTTCAAAACCACTCAGACGCACCTCATGTTCTTGAGTTTTTCCAACTTCAATGTTAGCCAATGTGTTGACTAACTGAGGATCTCTAGAAATAGTAACAACCTTCTCATCATAGATAAATTTTATTTTCTAGTGTAGAGTAGATGACACTGCCCTTGCCCACGGATGACCCAGAAGCATGTTGAAGGAGGCTGGGATATCTATCACTTGGAATTCAACACAGAACTCAGCTAGCCCTATTATCACCATTGTTGTGAGAATTCTGACAACATTTCTTCTGGTCTTGTTGTAAGCCTTAATGATCTGATCAAAGGGTTTGAATTGGTCAAGATTAAAGCCAATACATGTGGCAGCCCTCAATGGTAGAACATTCAGATCTGATCCATTATCAATAAGGACTTGAGGTACTATATCCATATTGCATTCCACAGTGATATACAAAGCTCTGGTGTGCTTGATACCCTCTAGAGGTAAGTCTATATTAGAGAACATCAATGCTTGAACAGTATATGTGACTTCCACAATCTGAGATAGTCACGACAGATCCATCTGGATAGGCACTTGCACACTTGTGAGGGATTTCAATACAACTTTCCTATGTGTAGGAGATGCCATTAGCAACCCCCCAGATGGAGAGGTTGGCCTGCACCTTTTTCAACTGGCTTGATACTTGATTCTCAGGTTGTGGCTGCCTGCTACACTACCTCGTCATCGTGACAGTTGGTTGTTCTACTATCAACCCCTTTGCTTTACAGTCTTTCCCACTTCTAGTGGCCATCACTTTCTTGAATCCTTCAGGCCTCTTTTTGATGAGAATATTATAAGGGTATTTACTCTCATCATCATTGTTTATATCAACAATCATGCCCATCATAGATTCTTCAGTCCTTTCTTCATATGCAGATGGTGTGAATGGACTTGGAAGACCTCCTGAAATGTCGATAGCCTGAGTTTTAACTATTTGAATAATATTAGTCAAATGCAGAATAAGCCCTTTGTGAAATGGTTCATTCTCAAAATTAGCCTTAAGGTTTTCACAAACTTCTTCGACAGTTTCTTACCGGACTGCCACTTTTCTCAACATTTTTTCAGTTATTTACATGTCTTCACACATTTGGTTCAGAAAGCAGAGCACACTATTGTAGGAGGGATTCTCTTCTTCACTTTCAACAAAATATTCACTTTCTGACTCTTGATTGCCTTCACTTCCTTCAACAAGATCTTCCTCTAGATCTTCACTTTTTTATTCTTGACCATCTTCCAAATCTTCATCTTTGTCTTCTTCAACAACATCTTCCTCTAGATCTTCATTTTTTTATTCTTGACCATCTTCTATATCCTCATCCTCGTCTTCTTCTTCCTCTGAATCATCATCAAACGAAAAAATTGGGTGAATGATATCTGTTGGATTCACATCAATCACATTTCCCCCAATAGCATTCATTGTCTCACAAATTTGTTCAGTGGCTTCAGTATCACTATCACTCTCTCCAATTATATGGATTAGGTGTATTTTATTTGAGATTATTTCTTCAATATCCAATGCTATCATTGCCCGGATCATGTCTGGTGTGACCTCTTCTATGACATGCATTTAAGGTATTGCTGGTGCAATGAGAGTTGTAGGGTCAGCCTAGGACTCTTCTTCCCTGTCTATGAGATTCACTGATCCGATAGAGGAGTAAGTGGGAGTACCTGGATCCATTAACATGTCAGTCCAAGAAGTTCCATTTGGCCAACCTGCCTCTGAACACTGATGTTGGCTCCCTTCTTCTAACCATCCTTTCATGGGAAAGTATTCTGGTGGTGGTGGATAAGGATTTGGGTAATACGAAATGGGTGGGAGGTAAGGTTCTGGGTGAAATGGTGAAAGTGACAGAGAAAATGGGGCAAGATCAGATAATGATAATCTTGCCGGGGTGGGACAGAATAGTCTGGTGTTAGATGGTAAGATGGAGATGGAGGGTATGATGCAGGGTGGTAGGACAACGATGGAAGGTATGATGTTGAGTGATATAAAGGTGATGGAGGATGTGATGCTGGGTGATAGGGAGGTGATGGAGGATGTGATGTTGGGTGATATGAAGGTGATGGAGGATGTGATGCTGGGTGATAGGAAAATGATGGAAGGTATGATGCTGGGTGATATGAAGGTGATGGAGGAAGTGATGTTGGGTGATATGAAAGTGATCCTGTCTGAGGAAGGGTAAGATTGCAAGGTGGGAGACTTTCATCTTCCCAAGAATGGATTTCTTCAATTCTCTTCTTATTCTCCTCCTCTTTTGCTTCCAAATGCTTGGCTTTGAGCATCGCTTGGTAAGTTCGGGCATTAAGATGCCCTCTCTTAGGTGCAGGTTGAATCCTTTGAGTAGGATCATTCTCATCTAACTCAATTTGTAACATTCCAACCATTCCATGATTTGGAAGTGGATTGGTAGTCACATTTGGCTAGCTCTTCAATTCCAGTTCAATCTGCCTTGATTCAATCAAATCTTGTATTGCATGCTTCAAGGTGATACACTAGTTGGTGAGATGACCTTTTTGATTATGGAAAGAACATTATTCATTGTATTTGTACCAAGCAGGTGGAGAATCACTGATTGGACGCATAGGTGTCATACTTAAGAGGCCTTCTTTTTTCAATTTCTCATAACACATTGATAAGGGCATCCCTAAATCTTGGAATTGCCTCCTCTGTACTAAACCTTTTTGAGCTGGAAGACTTGGCTTAATGGCAATTGGAGCAGGCTTCAGAGTTACTATATACACTGCAGGCTGCTAGTCGGTACTTGTGACAGTTACAGTGTCATGTCCTTTGTTATGCCTTGTATTCTTACTCTGCTCCAAGGAACCCTGTGGACTGTTTTGGTGTTGTGCTTCTCTAAAGATTTAGTTTCAACCCTTCTCCCTGTTGCTAGCAATGCTGAGAATGTCACGATGTGCTGACTGTATAACACATCATAATAGGGATTTTCCAACTTATCTAGGATCATTTTTACTTTTTATTTTTTCAGTACGTCGAGATGTCATCATCCCTGCCTTATCTCAAAATCTTAGGAGAAACTCAATGAAACCCTCATTGGAGTCTGTCGAACAGTTTCTAACTCTCATCGAGTTATATCTAGTTCAGTGTTGTAAGAGTACTGCTTGGTGACTGCTTTCATGATTGTTGACCAATTTTGAGTCCGGGAAGGGTCTAACTGAGTTAACCAACGAAGAGGTGGGCCTAAAAGAGTAAGCAAAAATGCTTGCCCCATTTGTTCTTTAGTAAATCCCCATGATCTGGAAATATTAATAAAGACCTTCAAGTGCGCCCTCGAGTCACCTTTGTCGTCAAACTTATCAGTGTTCCATTTAAATTTCTCTGAAATTCGAGCTCTAGGAAAAAGGACCATCTCATCAGTTTCTATGGCTTGAGTGTCTACGGCTTTCCCCTTCTGTAGTAACTTTTCAAGTCTTTTTAATTTTTCCCTCATCTTTCTTTTTCTCTTCTATTTCAGGGGGTTCAGTTGGAAAATTTGGTCGGATTTCTTCTTCATCATCATCGACCACAAGCCTCAGTATGGTATGAGGTGTATTGGACCCCATCTTGGTCCACTTCTATTCTCCAGACTTAAAATAGGTTTAGTTTGTTGCTGAGGCTGCATGGCATTGGTAAACTGGTTGAATAAATGACGCAACGCTTCCAACTCTAACTGCATCATATCCATTCTTTTTTCTCTTGGGCATCTGGTTGACTTCCACTAGCCGGATCCATACTCGCCAATCATTCAGATGATGCTGCGCTAGGTGAACATGGTGGAGTGAGTTGAACAATAAGTTCCACAGTTGCTAAGGATCTCTCAGGGCTGACTCGAACCAAACGGTTATCTTGACGAGTCCACACAGATAGCGGGGAATGTTTTTGACATGAAATCGTGCCTGACCTAAACAAAGAAATTTATTTTTTAGATTTTTTAATTTTTGAGTTTTTTTGATGATTTTTTTTTAATGATGCACACACAAAATTACTCCCTCTTAATAATAAGTGTCTAATTTTGGACCAATCTTCAGTTGATATTCACACTTTTTTTTTTTAGGAGGGCCCAAGTGAGACATAAATTATGCTTTTGGAAAACAAACAAGTTGGTTCATGTAAGAACAACCTCGCAACTGATTTCATATAGGTATTTTGTTTCTCCCTGTAACATGAAAATACCTAATCATTCCTGACTCTTGGATTGGTTGTGTGGAACATTATTAGTTTGGAGCATGCGCTAATATAATGTGGTGAAGCAGGAATCACCCCACAGGCATGGTTGCATGAACCAAAATCGATATAGTTGCATCTCCTAATTCCCAATTGTCAAAGAACACATCAGGTTTAAACATATACAGGAAAAATCCCATCCCAGATGAAACAGGCTAGAAGGGTTCCAACTTGAACCGCAAACAATTACAAAGTCAGTTTGTGGCATACCCTAGTTGTTCAATGGTCTAGTTCCTATATGATGCAATGCAATGGGTAAGGTTGTAGGATAGAACAAGGCTACCCTTGACAAAACCGATATACCTATCATTGAAAGTGAATCATGGGTACGTGGTTCCTTTGATATACCAGATGGTATTGTATCAATGGGTGTGACTTCGCCGGTGATTGTCCATGACATTACATGGGTTCTGTAGGCTAACCACAGGGGTAGGTGTATCCGTGAGTGAGTGTGTGCACAAGTGTACTGCAGAAAGTGGCCATTGGTTAATCTCAGAATGGCCAGATCTATTCTATTACCCTGAGGATTTTGAACTACCGACGACCATCCTCATCAACCAATTTCACTTCGAGCACTCTTATGTAGAAGTGGGCATGAATTGATCTCAGAGTACTTAGTATATCGTGCACTGACCTCCCCAAGGGTGAGGGCACAACAGGGAGTACCCTCGTCAAGTGATTTCACTTTGAACACGATGCATGATGCAGTTAGCAAGCAATATATAGACATGTTTACACACAATAATGATGAGGGGGGGGGGGAATTCTAACGTTCATTATAAGCCCCTCTTATAGAAAGTTTGACAGTTCCCAATGGAATCGCCACTGTAAGGGAAAATACCTTTATTCTTTCTTTCCGCTTATTTTCTCCCTCATCTGGTTTGCCTTGCAGTGATGAATGAATTGAATTGTCTCCAAACATGTCTAGTGATTATAGGGGATGGGGAAAGTATGATTTTTTGGAGTCACCATCTAATTCAGGGCCTAGAACCCTATGGTGGAGCCCAATTTCGATTGAGGGATCGAGCTTGAATAGGGGGTTGGATTCCTGTGAAAGGAAGGAACTCCCGTGATAGGGATCGGTGTCAAGTTACGAGTGTAGGAAGGTGTTAGGCACCCACCTTGCCCAGAATTTTCGGTCTTTCTACCAGAGGCTTGGATTTCGAATATTCTCCCCCCGAGAATTTTAACATCCTAAGCTAGCATGAAAGTCTTATTACATGAAATAATATAATCATATATACATACACTTGCATGAAAAAATTGTAAGAAATTATTGAAATATCACATGAAATATAGATCTATATTAAAACCACATGAAATAATAAAATTTACATAAAATAATAGAAAATGCAATTACCTTATCTACATACACGTACAATGCCCCATGACATGACAATTATGATCATTATTTCATGTGAGAAACACATGTGATAACACATAAAATGATAAAGTAGAAAGCAACTTATCTACAAATGTGTACGATGCTCGATGAATGATACTTATGATCATTATTTTATGTGAGAAACATATATGATAACGCATAAAATAAGGAAACAGATTACATTTAATGTACAAATGCTAAAATTAATACATGAAATGATAACACTAAATCATTATTTTATGCAATAAACACATAAAATAATATATGTGGAGATGAGTTACATATTATACATGCAAATGAAATTACGATATAATATTTACATGATAATGGCCGATGAAAACGGTGAAGTTTCGATAATTTTCCTCGACTCAGGGGCAACGATTTAATTTTCTTCTCTCTTTCTTGGAGAAATTAAAAAAACTTCTGGCACTTGAGTAAGAAAGTTGACAAGGCTTCTATGCTAGGGTGTGAATATGGGTTCTGGTTTCCAGGAATTTGAGCAGGGATTCCACTATATTCCTTGGATCGGAATCAGCTATGGCAATTTGGGTAAGGCTTCCGTGCCGTGTTCCTAGGGTTGGAATCACTTTGGAAATTTGGGCAGGGCTTCCGCGCCATATTCTTAGGGTTGGCCTCAGCTGTGGAAATTTGGGCAAGGCTTCTGCGCCGTATTCCTAGGATTGGAATTAGCTTTGGAAATTCAAGCATTGGAATCAGCTTTGGTAATTCGGGTAGGGCTTTCGCGTTGTATTCCTAGGGTCGGAATCAACTATGGAAATTTGAGCAGGGCTTTTGCATCGTGTTCCTAGGGTTGGAATCAGCTATGAAAATTTGGGCAGGGCTTCCGTGCTGTAATGAAAATATTGAAATCAAATACAAAAGAACTTAAACAGAAGTTCCATAATCACCTGATATGGATGAGGTAGACTTCCGAAAATATGGTAGGACTCCATCAACTTTAATAAGCTCGGCTCAAAATTTCTAGACTCTCATCTCTTCTTTTCTTTCTCTCTCTCTCTCTCTCTCTCTCTCTCTCTCTCTCTCTCTCTCTCTCTCTCTCTCTTGTAAGGTCTCTGAAACAGTGTTTTTTCTTCAAGGGTTCTTATTTTTATTATGGGGTTTCATAATGACCTGAGGTCACTATTTATAGAAAAAAGAGGCATCCATGTAAAGATGCCACATAAGGGGGTTTAGGAGCTATAAAGGGGGGGTAAGTGTTAGATCTAATTTGGGGTTTTACAATAGACCTTAATCGGTTCCCATACAAATGACTAGAACACGATATCAAATTGAAACAAATGTTTGAATCATGATATCAAATTAAAACAAATGTTTGAATCAAAATATAGATTATTCAATTTGTACCTTTTACCAAGTATGTTGAAGACGATCAACGCTAGTCACTCCTAATTTCCATCTCTTGGTTATGGCTACGGATCTTTTACAACCCCTTAGACCTCCTTGGTTCTCTCACTTCAATGGCAAAGTGGAGAAGAGTGAATAATGGCTGCAGGGACCCAAAACCCAGTATTTATAATACTGTCGTGCACCCAAAATCCTAAACCACCATGGGTTGGGCCAGCATATCCCTAAACTTGAGAGTGGACCTAATCGATTCATGTAATTTCACTCACCCATTTAATCAACCCGAATAATTAATTTAGCCTATAAATCCAACAATACAATAGATCCTACTCGGTTCCCATACAGACGACTAGAACATGATATCAAATTAAAATATATGTTTGAATCACGATATCAAATTAAAACAAAATTTTGAAACAAAAAATAGATGATTCGATTTGTACCTTTTACCAAGTATGTTGAAGACGATCAATGATAGTCACTCCCGATTTCCCTCTCTTGGTTATGGCTATGGATCTTCTACAGTCCCTTAGACCTCCTTAGTTCTCTCACTTCAGTGGTAAAGTGGGGAAGAGTGAATAATGACTACAGGGACCCAAAACCCATTATTTATAATATTATCCTGCACCCAAAATCCTAAATCACCATGGGTTGGGCTAGCATATCCCTAAACTCGAGAGTGGGTCAATTCGGTTCATGCAATTTGGCTCTCACCCATTTAATCAACTCGAATAATTAATTTAGCCCATAAATCCAACAATCTCTCACTTGGGCTATATTAATTAAAAGGATATCTTTTAAATTGGTGTGGCCATAGAATCTCATTACATTAATCACTCTTACTGTGATTCAGTTGAAAAACCACTCACATCGAATAACAGTAGAAGATACACCTCAATATACGGCATACAACTTTCTGTTATTACAAACATAAGTAAATTTCTCAACACGAATCTATGTGGGATATTAACATGGAAATATTGACATATCCTTAAATAACACTATTGTCATTCCATGTAGGTCCTTAACTGTGATATTAAATTTTACTGTGGCAAACATTGCCTTTGAACTGTGCAAGTACTACCTTTTAAACTGTGGCAAAATATTACCTATAATATAAATGCTAAAATATAATTGCAATCGATCAAACTGTGCCAGAAAACATATGGGCTAAAGTTTCAAAACATAAATAAGTAATCAACAAGAAGCAAAGCTCCCACTAACCAAGCATTTTAGAAACTTAATAATACTCATGTTAGAAATAGGATATTTGAACACTCCCACTGGAAAAGCCTATGTAAGAGGCATGTCAACATCTTGTCAGTGACTAAGAGTTGTAATTAAAACTGTATCCCTATCCAGGGATTCACTGATCCTCTTATTTCTTGTATTAACTATGAAAAGTATACCAACTTTTAGAAATTCAATCACTTTTGGGCAGAAGAACTCTTAAGTCAGTATCCTTTTCTAATATGTGATGACATCACCTTTGGGAAAATGTAATCTTTACTATCAAGAAATACACAATTAAATTGAATGTTCACAAAATTTGATGACATCACCTTTGAAAAATGCCACCTTACTATCGAGGAAGACACAATCGAATTGAATGTAATACTTTGGTGGATTTCACTCAATCCTATCATATTTTTCCCATTGGAGATATATTTGTGTACATGAACATACACTTAAATGTGTCACTATAAAAACCATACAAGAGTCACAACCGTAACTATATTCCTATCCTTTAGGCTAAGAATGCGGTGGTCCTCGTGCAAATCCATATTTACTATGAAAAGAACAATAACTTTCGAGATCCCCTCACCTTTGGGCTTTGAAACCTCTAAGTTACTGTCATTATTTTTAACTTGGATGACTTCACTTTTGGGCAAATGTCACCAACTTTGCTACCTCAAGGAAAATCATGGAAGAATAAGATGTGCCACTTTAGTGGATTTCACCTCACCCTTTCATGGTTCCCTATAAATGCATTATGTAGCCAATCATGTGGGGAAGCTTACACCCAATTTAATTTCAAAATCATTCATTTATCACAGGGTGTTCCAAATATGACATGCAAGTACAAAATATCATTAATTTTCTACTTACATCATTCATAAATGACTTTTCAATATCATGGTAATGATAAACTAGTGCATGCATAAACATAAATATATGTGTGGGAACGTACAATTGAAGTGTTATCTGTACAACCATTAACATAAATATGGCATAAAGTTGTTATAGAACTAAAAATTAGGACAAAAAATCTTTCCAGAACAAAATCAGGGCAATGAATATGACCCAGAATAATTTCAAAGTCGATATGAAATAAAACAAAACATTACAACTATTCCAAGACAGTTCTGAAACAAAAATCTAGGTCCCAAAACAATTCTAGACCAAAAATCTGATTCTATTCTATTTTATCTTGCATTAAACACAATCTATAATGTTAAATTTATCCTCCCACTAATCAAACCATATAAAACATTTCAGAGTACACAATCCATCCTCCCATTGGTTCGGCCAGTTAAATATTAATCCATAACATCCCAAGTACATGATAAAATGGCATCATGATGATCAATGGTATTTTATTATTCACAAGGGCTTGGGACTTAGAATAGAATTTATTCAAATCTGAAAAACCTCATTAGGCATTATGGGGAGACGCATTACCAAATAAGACCAATTTCAAGTGATGAAATTCTTCACAATCTCACTTTGATCAATAACTTAAAACATTAATCGATGACCTCTTGATTCTATGACTAAATACAAATATAATAAAAAATTTAATATAAACATGTCATAGAACAAATTAAACCATTAAATATGGCCCAAAATAATGAGTCAAACTCAAAAAACAGACTTCAATTTGGTCTTAAAATGATCCATAAATTGACGTTTAAAATGGTTTAAATTAAAACTCAAAAACCACAAGAATCCAAAAACCCCTTAAGAGAATTTTTTTTTTATAATCTTCCCTGTCAGTGCCGATCAACTTAGATATTCGAGTCTACTCGACTGATTCAACATGGCCCGGTTCATAAGAACTGATTTGATTTGACTTATGGTTCAAATGAACCCCTTTCATGGGTTTTAACACTTTAAATAAAATCAATGATGGGCTTAAGCCCAATAAGCCATAAGTTATAAACTCAGCATAAGCCAAATAAATTAAGACCTTTAGAGTATAAATGTAAAATCATATTATAATAATATTAAAACCCTAAACATTATCTTCTCATCTTCCTTTTCCTCAAGGAGACCTTCTCAAGTGTGTAGGTTTTTTTTTTTTTTCGGTAGAATCACGTTTTTGTTCTTAACAACACATTTGTGTTTGAAAACTTTTTTTTTTTTTTTATAACAACTATCTTTTTCAAACCCACTTTTCATGTCCATTACAAGAAGAATCACATCATGTTATGATTTTCAAAACTTTTTTTTTTATTATTATCATTATCATTATTATTATTTTAATTAAATAACATAAAGGGATTACCCCTTCTTCTTCAAATCAATTTCAACTAAAAACAAAAACTTTAAATAATCTGGTTTCAACCATTAACAATGATCTCAAGTAAGCATTGTCTTCGACGATTCACATTTAAAACACTCAAATAAAACTCACTTGAAACACTCAAATAAAACCTACTTTAATGTAATTATTTTCATCAAATTAGATTGATCAAATGCCAACATCTTTCGATTCCAATCTTAATGGAATTTCAAAACCAAAATCAATTGATTCTAGCTCCGTATGAGTCCCTTTGATACCACTTGTTAGATCTAATTAAGGGTTTTACAACAGACCCTAATTGGGTCCCATATAGACGACTAGAACACGATATCAAATTAAAACAAATGTTTGAATCACGATATCAAATTAAAAAAAAAATTTCTGAATCACGATATCAAATTAAAACAAATGTTTGAATCAAAAGATAGATGATTCGATTTGTACCTTTCACCAAGTATGTTGAAGACGATCGATGCTAGTCACTCCTAGTTTTCCTCTCTTGGTTATGGCTATGGATTTTTTACAGCCCCTTAGACCTCCTTGGTTCTCTCACTTCAGTGGTAAAGTGGGGAAGAGTGAATAAGGGCTGTAGGAACCCAAAACCCAGTATTTATAATATTGTCCTGCACCCAAAACCCTAAACCACCATGGGTTGGGCTAGCATATCTCTAAACTTGAGAGTGGATCGAACCGGTCCATGCAATTTGACTCTCACCCATTTAATCAACCCAAATAATTAATTTAACCCATAAATCCAACAGTAAGGGTGTGTAAGGCTTACACAGATGTAAGGCATTTACACATTTGTGTAAGCCTTACACAGATGTGTAAGGGCTTACACTCATCTGTGTAAGGCCCCCTCCACCCGTGTCACTTTGAGATTTCTTCAAAATTATCGTGGCACCTTGTTATGTTTTCAAGTATGCCCGTAGACTGGGCAGCTACCCCGCAGGCTGGGTAGTAGTAGCCCTATGTGGTTTACGGTGGAAATTTTATCACCTAAAGAAAGGCGGCAAATTTTGGTTGGGGTCTAGTTTAGGGTGGTCTGATTTGGTTTGGTTTAAGATTTGGTTTAGTTTAGGGTGGTCTAATTTGGTTTGGTTTAAGATTTGGTTTGGTTTAGGGTGGTCTGATTTGGTTTAGTTTAAGATTTGGTTTGGTTTAGGGTTTGGTTTGGTTTAAGGTTTGATTCGGTTTAGGGTATGGTGTGGTTTAGGGTTTTGTTTGGTTTAGGGATTGGTTTGGGTTTATGGTTTGATTTGGTTTAGGGTTTGGTTTGGTTTGGTTTGAATTAGGGATTGGTTTGGTTTAGGGTTTGGGTTTGTTTTGATTTAGGGTTTGGTTTGGTTTAGGGTTTGGTTTGGTTTGGTTTGGGTTAGGGTTTGGTTTGGTTTAGGGTTTGGTTTGGTTTGAGTTAGGGTTTGGTTTGGTTTAGGGTTCGGTTTGGTTTAGGGTTTGGTTTGGGCACTCAAGGCAAGGTGTCGGTACACGCATGGGTGGGGTTGGGGCACTCAAGGAAAGGCGTGGGTGCTCGTATGGGCAGAGTTTGGGCACTCAAGGCAAGGCGTGGGTGCTCGCATGGGTAGGGTTTGTTAGAACTCCCTTTGGGTTTGAGTTTGAAACCCTATTGAGGAAACCACACAGGAAAAACAAGAACACGAATCTAATAAAATTATGGAGGATCGATTTGTACCTTTCACCTAGTGTGCTGAAGATGATTGATGTTGGTCACTCCCACTTTCGCTCTCTTGGCTTAGCTATGGATCTTCCATAGCCCCTTAAACCTCCTTGGTTCTCTCACTTTAGTGGTAAAGTGGGGAAGAGTGAATAATGGCTGTAGGGACCCAAAACCTAGTATTTATAATACTGTCCTGCACTCAAAACCCTAAACCACAATGGGTTGAGCCAGCATATCCCTAAGCTTGAGAGTGGACCGAACCGGTTCATGCAATTTGACTCTCACCCATTTAATCAACCCGAATAATTAATTTAGCCCATAAATCCAACAATCTCCCACTTGGGCTACATTAATTATAAGGATGTCTTTTAAATTGGTGTGGCCATAGAATCTTATTACATTAACCACTCTTACTGTGATTCAGTTGAAAAACCACTCACATCGAATAACAGCAGAAGATACACCTCAATATACGGCATACAACTTTCTGTTATTACAAACATAAGTAAGTTTCTTAACACGAATCTATGTGGGATACCATCATAGAAATATTGACATATCCTCAAATTACACTGTTGTCATTCTATATAGGTCCTTAACTGAGATATTAAGCTTCACTGTGGCAAATCGCCTTTGATCTGTGGTTAATATCTAACTGTGGCCTTCCACCTATAAACTGTGGTAAATATTACCTATGAACTGTGACAAATACTGTCTTAAAATGTGGCAAACATTACCTTTTGAACTGTGGCAAAATATTGCCTATAACTAAGACAATTACTGCCTATAAAAACATTTTCAAATGAAATCATAAACCAAATATTTCAAGAAATAACTATGCATAATGTAAATGCTAAAACTTAACCATAATTCATCAAACTGTGCCCCAAAACATACGGGCTAAGGTTCAAAACATAAACAAATACTAAACAAAACCAGAGCTCCCGCTAATCAAGCATTTCAAATAACTGTATGTAAAGAAATCCTAACTACTTGATGGGACCAAATTTTACTTGCTCTCAATTGCTGATGATCAGTCTACCTCACCCTTTCTTAGTATCATCCTGCTTATCAACCCAGAATTCTTCCTCTTCTCTAACCATTTCTTGAAAATAAAACAGTCCTTCTTCACATGTCCTTTCTTATGGCACCAGAAACACTCTACGTTGTTGGTATTCTCTTCATCCTGAGCCTTTTGAGATGTGTCAAGTTCTTGAGAGCTATTAGTCCTGTCATATGGCTTGACGCTTCCTCTGTTGGAAAAATTTTTGTTCCTTCTGCTTGGTCCACCAGAAGATCCCTTGTGGAAAGTTGCATGTGCACTCTCAAACCTAGTTTGTTTCAATTTTTCTTCCTCTTGAGTGCAAATGGAAATGAGCTCATTTAGGCTCCAATCGTCCTTCAGTACAATGTAGGTAGATTGGATAACCTTACTTGACTAGGAGGGTATTCATGCAATGTGTACAATATATTCTTCATTGATCTGTATTCCAAGATCCTTAAGTTTACCAGCATCAGTAGCTACACCCAAAATATATTCTCTAACACTCCCACATCCATCATACCTTGTATTCATTAGCCTGGTCATCAATGTGGTTTTCTCAGCTTTCTTGTTGTGTTGAAATCTAGCTTTAATAGCATCCAGGAATTCTTTTGCAGTGTCTTTGATCTCTATGTTCCCACGTATAATTTCAGGAACTGCCTTTTCTAAAAGCAGTATGCACTTTCTGTTTGCTTTAGTCCATTTCTTAAACTTGGTCCTTTCAGCACTTCTGCTCGAGTCTGTGAGAGGCTCAGGTTTAGACTCCCTAAGTGCCAAGTCTAAGTCAAGAAGACCTAAATGCAATTCTAATTCCTCTACCCACTTTTGATAGTTGTTACCAGTAAGTATTGGGATGGAAGATACATAACTTGAGGGAATGGTCATCTTACTACAGCAGTAACAACAACACAATACATGCCAAATATCAAAATATAAATCATAATATAAAAGCATGTAATACCATCAATATATTTTAAATAAGAGTTACAACTAAAAATGTATCCCTATCCTTTGGGACAGAAATTAGCTGATGCTCTTATATTCTTCTTTTAACTGTGAAAACAACACTAACTTTGGAATTCAATCACCTTTGGGCAAAAGAACTCCAAATTCAATGTCCCTTTCTGAAATGTGGATGATTATCCTCAAACCTTGATGACATAACCTTTGGGAAAGTATCACCTTTACTGTTGGGGAAGATACAATCGAACTGAATGTACCACTTTGGTGGGTTTCACTCAGTTCTATCATATCTTTCCCATTGGAGATGTATATCTTTATGTTCAAAACATACATATAAATATGTCACTAGGACAACAATAACCATACAAGAGTCACAACCGTAACTACATTCCTATCCTTTGGGCTAAGAATGCACTGGTCCTCTTGTAAATTCATATTTACTGTGAAAAGAACAATAACTTTTGAAATCCCCTCACCTTTGGGTTTAGGAACCTCTAGGTTACTATCATTTTCTTAACTTTGGTGACATCACCTTTGGGCAAATGTCACCTACATTGCTACCCTGTGGAAAATCATGAAATAATAAGATGTACCACTTTGGTGGATTCCACCTCATCATTTCATGGTTTCCTAAAGTAAAATTACTTTGCAACTAAGAATGAGCGGAAGCTTACACCCTTTTCCATATTAACATATCACAATTTAAAAAAAAAATTCTCAATTTCATGGTAACCAATAACATATATATTTTTCAAAGCATTGATTTATGCTATTTTGTTTCAATGATTGAAACTAAATACAACATAAAATTTCAAATAAACATATCATATTAAAAATTAGATCATTAAATGTGGCCCGAAACAAGGAATCCAACGCAAAAAACAGATTTCAATTTGGCCTAAAACGAACCTTTAAATGAAATTTAAAGTAGTTTAAATAAAAAACCCAAAAGGAACAAATTGAAACCAAATACAACATAAAATTTCAAATAAATATGTCATATTAAAAATTAGATCATTAAATGTGGCCCGAAACAAGGAATTCAACGCAAAAAACAGATTTCAATTTGGCCTTAAAACGAACCTTTAAATGAAATTTAAAGTAGTTTAAATAAAAACCCAAAATGAACAAAAACCAAACAAGCCTTTAAGTTTTTTTTTTTTTTTAAATCAATCCAAACCAACCGGTTCGGCCATATGAGTTCCGGGTCAAATTCGGGTCAATTGGTCAACGACCTGGTCAACCTTTGACGAGGTCAAATAGTGCATATGAGTTGACCCACTGTGTCCCGGGTCAAATCGGTAGGGTTTCCGAGTTGAACCGGCGATGACTCGCCACCCTTTTTTTTTTTTTTTTGAAAATTTTTTTTTCTCTCCTCCGGCAGCCGGTTTCCAGTGACTTGCGGTATACCGTCGCGATCGTCTTCTCGTGATCTACAACTTTTATGAAGAAAGTTTTCCCATACAGGATCTTTAAGTGATGGTAAAATTACGATTTTTATGATTTTCATGATTTTTAATCAAATCAGGTTTTAAGTAATAATCAAAATCCTCATGTACAAGAAAAATTCAATCGATTCTTGTCCCATGTGGTCTGCTCTGATACCACTTGTTAGAACTCCCTATGGGTTTGAGTTTGAAACCCTATTGAGGAAACCACACAGGAAAAATAAGAACACGAATCTAATAAAATTATGGAGGATCGATTTGTACCTTTCACCTAGTATGCTGAAGATGATTGATGTTGGTCACTCCCACTTTCGCTCTCTTGGCTTGGCTATGGATCTTCTACAGCCCCTTAAACCTCCTTGGTTCTCTCACTTTAGTGGTAAAGTGGGGAAGAGTGAATAATGGCTGTAGGGACCCAAAACCTAGTATTTATAATACTGTCCTGCACTCAAAACCCTAAACCACAATGGGTTGAGCCAGCATATCCCTAAGCTTGAGAGTGGACCGAACCGGTTCATGCAATTTGACTCTCACCCATTTAATCAACCCGAATAATTAATTTAGCCCATAAATCCAACAGGGTTTAGACACTCAAGGCAAGGCATGGCTGCTCGCATGGGCAGGGTTTAGGCCCTCAAGGTGTAATTTTCGGGAGTGATTGCGAAAGATCCGATGGTCTGATTTTGATGTACCATATATCGTTGGAATCATAATTTTAAGTACTATGCATTTTTGCAGTCACTTTGACCGGAGTCCTTCATATATGAAATGTCATAATTTAACCCCTCTTTTCTCGCACATGGGTTTTTCTGGGGATTTTGGGTGACCATGGAATGCTTCTGGGAATAGTTATCTTAGTAAGTTGTCATCTCTATTGATCGGAGGTGAAAGGATGGGTCCAAGATCCATATGTCATCATAGCCAAGGGAGGGTGACAAAATTGGGTGTCTACAGAATGCCCCTCTTTGGCCGAGGCCTGTGCCAACAGCCGAAGGGCAAGGAAAAGAATGACCACATTATGTCACCCGAAGTATGTACTGCCGTCATCTTACTCATTAGTGACAGAGTTGAAAATGCAACGGTAATATCTTTTAACTATTTTGAAATTTGGGACTTACCTGGGTTGTCGATTGTAGAAAGAAATTCACTGCTCTTCCAATCTTGAAAAAGATGTTAGTACTTTGATCTTTGACTTTTCCTAGGTCGGGCTTTCCATGTGCTAGCTTAGGGAATTTGGTCTCCAGGCTGGGTCTTTCGAACCAATCTGGACTATCTGGGACCATAGGTTACAAGAGAGAAATTTGCTGCTCTTCCAATCTTACAACAAACAAAAATATTGGATTCTTGAATTTTCCTTAGCTGGGCTTTACATGTGCCAGTTTAGGGAATTTGGTCTCCAGGCTGGGTCTTTCCAACCAATCTGGACTATCTGGGACTATTGGTTACAAGAGAGAAATTTGCTGCTCTTCCAATCTTGCAACAGACAAAAATATTTGATTCTTGGATTTTCCTCAGCTGGGCTTTCCATGTGCCAGTTTAGGGAATTTGGTCTCTAGGCTGGGGGTCTTTTAAACCAATCTAGACTATCTGGGACCATTGATTATAAAAGAGAAATTCGCTGCTCTCCCAATCTTGCAACAGGTAAAAACATTCAATTCTTGTATTTTCCTTAGCTGGGCTTTCCATGTGCCAGTTTAGGGAGCTGAGTCTATGAGATTGGGTCACTCGGAGCCAATTCAAAGAGATTGGGCCTCCTAGGGCTGATTCAATGGGATTGGGCAACCTGGGGTCGGGTTAATGAGATTGGGCCCTTGGATTTAAGCCCATGAGTCTTAAAAATTTAGCTCTTGATCTTGAACTTTGATTCTTGATTTGAACTTTGAATTTTGACTTTTGATTTGGAATCTTGATTCTTTGCATTTTAGCTCTTGAACTTTTGATTCTTGATTTGGGATTTTGAACTTTGAATTTTGGTCTTTGATTTGAAATTTTTGAATTTTGACTTTTGATTTGGAATCTTTGAACTTTGAATTTTGGCTTTTATTTTGGAATCTTTGAACTTTGTGTGATAATTTCCATCTATCTCACAAATTTTGACTTAAATTTCACCTTCTACCAACTTTACCTTCCACTTTCATGTGTTTTTATCTACTAAGTAGATTTCACTTTTCCATTTGCATGTGATTTTATCTACCAAGTAGATTTCACTTCCATATGATTTTAATTTTTTTTACCTACCACAAGAAATTACTTTGAATTTTGTTTTTGTGGTAAAAACTCTTTGCACCTTGGAATTAGAATCTCAAAAATTTTTTTTTTTGGAGGATGAATTTTTTAACCATAAAATTGTCCCCTCCTCATGTTCACTCACTATTCCGAGTTTCTTGAGTTTGGAAGGATTTATGAGTGAGTGAGCTCGGGTTTTTGTGTTTCTTCGAAGATTCAAAGTTTTTTGCATTTCTTCGGGTTTTCTCAAATTTCTTTGAAGATCTTCAAGTTTTTGTTAAATTTCTTCATATTCTCCTTGAAGACCTTCATAGTTCTTGGGGAGAGGGCCATTTGGAGAGTTTGAAGTCTTTCTAGGCCTTTTTACAAATTATGAAACTTTTTGGGGGTTTTTGTAAATTGTGAAACTTCTTGGGGTTCTTTGTAATTTTAGATAAATTTGTCCAAAAGGAGAAGGAGAAGGACTCCAAAAGAGATCCGGCTGGCCAGTGGAGAGAGATGTAGCACATCCTCCTAGGGGAATGACAGTCCCGTAGATTGGTATATTGGGCGGACACTTTCCAGGCCTCGAAACCACATCTGTAATGCGGCGTGGGGCAAATGGGTAAGTCTTTTCCTTTTCCTTTCATTATGATTCATTTTTGCTTATTTTGTTCATTTTTGCATTTATTTTATTTTTTGTTCATTTTTCGCATTTACTTATTTTTTATTCATTTTGTATTTATTTATTATTTTTTTGTTCATTTTTTGCATTTATTTATTTTTTGTTCATTTTTGTATTTATTATTTTTTTATTCATTTATATTTTTTGCATTTATTTTAGGAACACGATGATGGAACGCCCCCTACATTGGCCAAGTATGGCCATCCTAATGCAGTTCGGGAATGGTATGAGATGCTTCCCTATAGGGCAAAGGGGCTAGTAGATTCTACTTACCTGTGCCTCTTGGCCTCACTAGAGACCAGGAAATTCAGCTCTGCAATGGCGGGAGCTTTCGTGGAGTAGTGGTGGCTGAGCACCCATTCTTTTCATCTTCCTAATGGTGAGATCACCATCATACCTTTGTGTTTCTATACCATGACCAACATACCCTTCGGGGGGAGGCCTCTATCTATTCTCGAGACTTTGTCAATGCGGGAGTTCATAGAGTTGACAGGTATTGAGATTTCGGATGATCAAACACATATCCGCTTGGGTCTGATCATTTCCCGTTGGTTGAGGAAAGATCTGAGGGTGAACTCGGGTAACCTCGCATAGGTAACTCGCTCCTTTCTTTTGTTTGTTGTGGCACAATGTCTTTTTAATGACCTCTGGGGTGGAGTGGACATCCATATGGTGGCCCTCTTTTGGAATATTTAGGAGATCGATCAATGGGATTGGGGTGGGGCCACCTACGATACCTTTTGTGGACCTTGGACTTGCTGGCATATGGGGATCGGGGCCTCAAGGGGGCAGGCTATATTCTCCAGGTGACTTTGCATTTCTTTTTGTTCTTTTCTTTTCTCTCTTCTTTTATTTTATTGACTGCACACCCTTATCTTGATATTTCAATTCAGCCTTGGTGTTATGAACACCTAGAGATCTTAGCCCCTATCCTAAAGGATTCTCTGAGTTTTCCCTTCCCCATGGCTAACAGATGGGGAGATAGTCGGGTATTAAGGAAACGACACTATCCAATTGAGACCACTCCCCGCTCTCTTCTGGACAATCTTATAGAGGTAAGCCTTGTTTGGTGTCAAGTTTTTCCTTTGCCTTTTGCTATACTCACTTCTTCTTAACTTTGAAGGTCAACTGGAGGCCATTCTGGGATCTCCAATTCTTCAACCCAAATGAGTTTGCTTGAGCCAAAAGCTTGATAGAGAGTTGAGCATTATTCAAGGGTATTTGGGGCCATGCCTATTAGATCTCCCTATGGGTTCAAGTCTGAAACCCTATTGAGGAAACCACACAGGAAAAACAAAAACACAAATCTAATTAAGTTATGGAGGATCGATTTGTACCTTTCACCTAGTATGCTAAAGATGATTGATGTTGGTCGCTTTCACTTTCGCTCTCTTGGCTTGGCTATGGATCTTCTACAGCCCCTTAAGCCTCCTTGGTTCTCTCACTTTAGTGGTAAAGTGAGAAGGAGTGAATAATAGCTGTAGGGACCCAAAACTTAGTATTTATACTACTGTCTTGCACCCAAAACCTTAATCTACAATGGGTTGGGCCAGCATATCCCTAAACTTGAGAGTGGACCAAATCGGTTCATGCAACTCTATTCTCATCCATTAATTCAACCCGAATAATTAATTTAGCCCATAAATCCAACAATCTCCTACTTGGGCTACATTAATTATAAGGATGTCTGTAAATTATTGTGGCCATAGAATCTCATTACATTAACCACTCTTATTGTGATTCAGTTGAAAAATCACTCACATCGAACAACAGCAGAAGATACACCTCAATATACGACATACAACTTTCTGTCTTTACAAACATAAGTAAGTTTCTCAACACGAATCAATATGGGATACTATCATGAAAACATTGACATATCCTCAAATTACACTATTGTCATTCCATGTAGGCCCTTAACTGTGATATTAACCTTCACTGTGACAAATCGCCTTTGATCTGTGGTTAATATCAAACTGTGGCTTTTTGCCTATAAACTATGGCAAATATTGCCTTTGAACTTTGACAAATACTGTCTTAAAATGTGGCAAACATTACCTTTTGAACTGTAGCAAAATATTGCCTATAACTAAGACAATTACTGCCTATAAAAACATTTTCAAATGAAATCATAAACCAAATATTTCAAGAAATAACTGTGCATAATGTAAATGCTAAAACTTAACCATAATTCATCAAACTGTGCCCCAAAACATACGGGCTAAGGTTCAAAACATAAACAAATACTAAACAAAACCAGAGCTCCCACTAATCAAGCATTTCAAATAACTGTATGTAAAGAAATCCTAACTACTTGATGGGACCAAATTTTACTTGCTCTCAATTGCTGATGATCAGTCTACCTCACCCTTTCTTAGTATCATCCTGTTTATCAACCCCAGAATTCTTCCTCTTCTCTAACCATTTCTTGAAAATAAAACAGTCCTTCTTCACATGTCCTTTCTTATGGCACCAGAAACACTCTACGTTGTTGGTATTCTCTTCATCCTGAACCTTTTGAGATGTGTCAAGTTCTTGAGAGCTATTAGTCCTGTCATATGGCTTTAAGCTTCCTTTGTTGGAAAAATTCTTGTTCCTTCTGCTTGGTCCACCAGAAGATCCCTTGTGGAAAGTTGCATGTGCACTCTCAAACCTGGTTTGTTTCAATTTTTCTTCCTCTTGAGTGGAAATGAAAATAAGCTCATTTAGGCTCCAATCGTCCTTCAGTGCAATGTAGGTAGACTGGATAACCTTATATTGACTAGGGAGGGTATTCAGTGCAATGTGTACAATATATTCTTTATCGATCTGTATTCCAAGATCCTTAAGTTTACTAGCATTAGTAGCTACACCCAAAATGTATTCTGTAACACTCCCATATCCATTATACCTTGTATTCATTAGCCTGGTCATCAATGTGGTTTTCTCATCCTTCTTGTTGTGTTGAAACCTAACTTTAATAGCATCTAGGAATTCTTTTGCAGTGTCTTTGATCTCTATGTTCCACGTATAATTTCAGGAACTGCCTTTTTCAAAACCAGTATGCACTTTCTATTTGCTTTAGTCCATTTCTTAAACTTGGTCCTTTTAGCACTTCTGCTCAATTCTGTGAGAGGCTCAGGTTTAGGCTCCCTAAGTGCCAAGTCTAAGTAAGGAAGACCTAAATGCAATTCTAATTCCTCCACCCACTTTTGATAGTTGTTACTAGTGAGCATTGGGATGGAAGATACATAACTTAAGGGAATGACCATCCTACTATAGCAGTAACAACAACACAATACATGACAAATTTCAAAATATAAATCATAATATAAAAGCATGTAATACCATCAATATATTTTAAATAAGAGTTACAACTAAAACTGTATCCCTATCCTTTGAGACAGGAATTAACTGCTCTTATATTCTTCTTTTAACTGTGAAAACAACACTAATTTTAGAATTCAATCACCTTTGGAAAAAAGAACTCCTAATTCAATGTCCGTTTCTAAAATGTTGTTAATTATCCTCAAACCTTGATGATATAACCTTTGGGAAAGTATCACCTTTGCTGTTGGGGAAGATACAATCAAACTGAATGTACCACTTTGGTGGGTTTCACTCAGTTCTATCATATCTTTCGCATTGGAGATGTATATCTATATGTTTAAAACATAGATACTATTATGTTACTAGGACAACAATAACCATACAAGAGTCACAACAGCAACTACATTCCTATCCTTTGGGCTAAGAATGCACTGGTCCTCATGTAAATCCATATTTACTGTGAAAAGAACAATAACTTTTGAAATCTCCTCACCTTTGGGCTTAGGAACCTCTAGGTTACTGTCATTTTCTTAACTTTGGTGACATCACCTTTGGGCAAATGTCACCTACATTGCTACCCTATAGAAAACCATAGAATAATAAGATGTACCACTTTGTTAGATTCCACCTCATCCTTTCATGATTTCCTAAAAAATTACTTTGCAGCTAAGAATGAGCGGAAGCTTACACCCTTTTTCATATTAACATATCTCAATTTAGAAACCTTTCTCAATTTCATGGTAACCAATAACATATACAATTTTTAAAGCATTGATTTATACCCTCTTGTTTCAATGATTAAAAATAAATACAACATAAAATTTTAAATAAACATGTCATATTAAAAAATTAGATCATTAAATGTGGCCCAAAACAAGGAATCCAAAGCAAAAAATGGATTTCAATTTGGCCTTAAAATGAACCTTAAAATGACATTTAAAGTAGTTTAAATAAAAACTCAAAAGGAACAGAAAACCAAACAAGCCTTTAAGGATTTTTCTTTTCTTTTTTTTTTTTAAAGTACTTTCTCGGTCAACACTAGTCAATGCCAGAAAACTAAGAGCCGGTGGGTTTTCCAATGGGTTTCTAACGACCCACCGGAAAAACCCAAATGGGTCAAAATATGGGTCACTAGGTCGGGTTTTAGGGTCTACCCGACTTGAGTGGTTCAGTTCAGCCCTAAACCAGTTCAATCATGTGTGAACCCAATCTAGTTTGACTAATCTTGATTCGGTTCTTTGAACCATAAAAACAATTGCCTTTTTTTTTTTTGTAAGAACAAGTCAGTGGGCTTTAGCCCATTAGGCCGGTTTGAATTTAACATAGACTCATGGAATGAGCCCATAACAATTTGTTTTAAAACCTTAAAGGACCTTTCGGTCCATAACAAAATTATTAATACAAAATCTGTCCATCTTCAACCTCAGGACAAATTTGAACAAAAATAGAACTGTAAGGTTTTTTTAGGGTTCGATTCTTTGAGGCGACTACAGTGGACGATGGCCAGCCACCAAAAGTTAGGTGAATGCCCACCTTAGCCTGATTAACAATATCAAAACCCTTAATAAAAGTAAAAACAAAGGATAAACATATTCAGCCTTACCTTTTCTTTGGTTTACTTTAACAAAACAACACAGCTGCCCACCTACAACAGCTTTGCAGATTATTTATTTATTTTTTTTGTAAAGAAATCATGAGGAAATATTCCCTCCTCTTTTCCCAAAAAAAAAAAAAAAAAAAGAGAGGAAGTTTTGTCTTCTTTCAACTTGAAACAGGCACTGATAACGTTCAATCTATACTGACCGATACCAATTAAAACCATCACCGAATGGCAATAAAAGTCAGATGATTAAAACTCCAATGAAAGACAACTAGGGACAAAAGGTTTTCAGGTTCAAGGGGTAAAATAGATGGTTTTATCATTGTTCACTGCGACTAATCAGAGTGGAAAATAGTCTCAAAACTCTCGGCAAAGAAGATCATACACCGGTGATCAAAACCCCAAACATTCCCATAAAAGAAACCCCATGAGTTGGGTCTCAAACACCGATTAAATGATTCAAAATCCAATAATGTGAGATCAATAAAGAAACAGCAAGGGTAAATCCAATCAAGCAATAAATCGAATTCATCTCCAAATTAATTCAGGTATACAACAACACATATCATCATAAACATTCACAAATATGATTCAAATAGAAAATACGTATCGATTCTTGTCCCATGTGATCAGCTCTGATACCACTTGTTAGATCTCCCTAGGGGTTCGAGTCTGAAACCCTATTGAGGAAACCACACAAGAAAAACAAGAACAAAAATCTAATAAAGTTATGGAGGATCGATTTGTACCTTTCACCTAGTATGCTGAAGATGATTGATGTTGGTCACTTCCACTTTCGCTCTCTTGGCTTGGCTATGGATCTTCTACAGCCCCTTAAACCTCCTTGGTTCTCTCACTTTAGTGGTAAAGTGGGGAGGAGTGAATAATAACTATAGGGATCCAAAACCTAGTATTTATAATACTATCCTGCACCCAAAACCCTAATCCACAATGGGTTAGTCCAGCATATCCCTAAACTTGAGAGTGGACCAAACCGGTTCATGCAACTCGATTCTCACCCATTTAGTCAATCCAAATAATTAATTTAGCCCATAAATCCAACAATGCTTGGTATCTGGGGGAGCGTGTCACTCCTCAGTGGTCCAATCCTACTGTGTGTTCTCCTCCCTATTATCCTCCATTGACTATACTTAACCCAGAGCGTCTCCCCGAGAGTGAGATAGAGATACGGGCTGAAGGGGTGTGGGATGACTCTCTCCTGGATCAGAGTAGGGATCACGAGGCCTTTCTCGAGGAGGAGACGGTCTGCGCTCCCTTTGGTACCAGGGGACCATTGGTATGTTTCTTCCCTTGAACATTGTTTTCATATTTCAAATTCTTTTCTTTTTTGATTGATGTTCTTTCATTGGAAGGCACGACATGTGGCTCCCCCTCCTACTCGGTCACGAGCAAGTGCTACCTCCTCATCTCAGATTAAGTCTTTTTTTGTTGTGAGGGGAACTCTCTGGATGGCCGTCAGTCCCTTCAGTGGTTTCCTAGGCTGGCCTTATCCCAATGTGACCCGTCCAAGCATTCCTCAGCTCTTGGAGCGTAGAGTGGATAGCGATGCCTCTCTTGGACTTCCTATCCCATATGACTGTGTGAGTATCAAAACACTTCTTGTTTGATTGATTCTTGATTGTTTTTTTTACTGACATGCTTGTTTTCAGGTGTCTCCAGGCTCTATGCCTAACTCAGGAGGATGCATCAGGGTTTGTCCAAAGGTCGTGGTTGAGAGGATACTCTCCTATTCTTAATCTCTTTTGTCTTTTATTGCTTCTTTTTTTGATCATTCCATGTGTTTCACCAGGAGAGGGAGAACGATGCCTTGAGGAGACAGGTTAGATCCTACCAATGGGAGAATGCCCGTTTGCAGAGGTAGGTTGAGGACCTTGCACAGAGACTGACAAGTTCAGGATTGGGACCCTCCAGCTCTATGGCCTTCCATGAGGATGATGCTAAGCATGATTTGGATGACGACTTTTGACCCATAGGGATTTGTTCCTGTATTTCCTGTAAACACAAACATATGTATATTTTCTTTTTCTTTTTCCCTCCCCTTTGTTTTTTCATCATTTTATTTTGGCATCTTATGAATGGAAACCTATCTTTGTCACAAAGAAAATCTCTTTTTTTTTTTTTAGTTTGAAATGTATAGGCATAATCAATTCCATAACTCAAGTCATAATTAAAATAATCGGGATAACAAGAAAATCCAAATATTTCCTCATTCTAGTACCAAGTGAATTACATGGAAAGGGTAACAACTTTCCTACCCTAGACAAGATAGGTAAGTAACAAGGTGGGGAGACAACTCTTGGGGTGGGTGAAAGTTCACTAACTCCTCTGGGTCTATTGCCTCGAGCCCATATTGTCGGCTGATGTACATAGGCAAATAAAAGGACTTGTGAGTTAATCCCATCAACCTGACGTAGCTGTAGCTGGGGATCTTCATCAGAAAATCTTTTTGTGGCTTCTCTGGGCACTTCCATGCAATGTCCTTTGTAGTTCTTCCTTGTAAGTATTCTTTCCAATCATCAATGAATTTGAATTCCAGGGCTTCCCTACTTTCTTGGTAACCAAGAGCCCCGAGTTGACCTCCATTTAATGGCCTGTTTAGCTTCAACTTATCAAGTAGCCATAATTGAAAAATGGTAGGACTTCCATGGTAATGACCAAGTCCAAACCTATGGCTATGACTCATGTCATCAAGTCCTTTGAATGTCTTTGCAAAGGTTGTGGGAATGATATCTCTTCCTTTCTTCAATTGCTTTATCACTTCTATTAGGAAAGTTGGTGCACCACATCCCAGAGTTCGGAGAACATAGCGAACTATCATGCATAGTAGATAAACATCCTGTGACCTTTGCTGATGGATTCCCCCCAGTGGTAGGTATTGAATGAAGATCCTGGCCACCTTCAGAATATCAATCTTTTTATATCTGATGAATTGCTTCATTTCCTCCTTTTCCCATCCGAGAAAGTCTTGAATCTCTTCTGAGTGATCTTTCTTTAAAGATGGTTGAATCAACTTGCTCTTAGGTGGAGATAACATAAAAACTCAGAATTCCTTGAGTGTTGGATAGATTTCAACCAACCCAAACCGAAATACATGAAGATCAGCATCCCAATGCTAATGCATCTGTCAGAGTAGATTGTGATGTAGCTTGATGCACCCAATCCGACTGAGCATTGACATATTCATGGATTCTAGCAGTCTTGGTGCCACTATGCTTATGTCCACGGTCCATTTTCTTAATGTCTCATCCAAGGAACCCATGAATTATCCTGCCATTACACAAGCAAAGAAAAGATGTGATGATTTATCAAAGCATTACTCATTAGCTACTGACACAACCAAACGTTTACCACTGTTGCATCAAGCTCCATTTTTTTTTACTGATCAAGGATGGGGAATAAACTGGCCTTGATAATCTGATGCCAGGTGGCAACTTTTGGAGGATAGAATCCTGGATAAGAATTTGAAGGACCATTGGTGAATGACAGATACCTAATGGCCTTGCATGCCAAATGGTGATTATTGGGGGACATAAACTATGATGATCTTTTAAGATACCTTAATTATTAATTCAAGAACCAAATTATTGCCTTGAGATGGTTAAGACCGCACTTGCACATGTCAAGTTGCTTACGTATCCCTTGAAAGGAATCAGGTCTGACAAAGTTCGGGCTATTCACCCTTTCAGGCATAATATTTCTTAAGTTGATCCATGTTGACCAGTCCGGGTATTCTTCACCCTTGAGTTCCATGAGTTTCATAGCCTTGCCTGGTAGAATCTCTTTGACAGTGAATGGGCCACTCCGGTTGGGCCTGAATTTCCCTCTTGGGTCATGAATTGGGGCTTTTTGTTCTCGAAGAACAAGTTCACCTTTCTCTATGTGACTTGGCTTCACATTCTTGTTGAAGGTCCTTGCCATTCTTGGTTTTTCTTTAGGTTATCCATGGCCTTCATACACCTTTCATCAAGAAAGTTGAGCTCATCGTGCCTGGCCTTCACCCATTCTCCTTCAAGTAGCTGACTATCTAAGAGTACTCTTAAGGATGGCACTAGGATTTCCACGGGTAGAACTGCCTCATCCCTGTATAACAAAGAGAAAGGAGTTGCCCCTGTCAAGTATCGTACAGAGGTTCTATATGCTCACAAAGCAAGTGGCAACTTGTCCACCCAATTCTTGTGTGTTTCAGCCATTTTCTGTAATATCACCTTGATGTTCTTGTTAGCTGCTTTTATTGCCCCATTGGTTTGTGGCCTATAATTGGTAGAGCGATGCCTTCTAATACCAAACTATGTGCAAATCTTATTAGTCTTGCCGCAGAAATGGGATCCCTGATCTGATATAACTCTTAAGGCACTCCATATTGGCAAATGATGTTTTCTTGGATGAATTTTGCTACCTTAGCAGATGTGAGTACTGTATAAGATTGAGCTTCTACCCACTTGGTGTAATAGTCAATGGCTACTGAGATGAATTCATGACCATTGGATGCTTTGGGTTGACCTTCCCAATGATGTCAATGCCTCAAGTGGAGGAAGGCTAAGGAGAACTGAGCGAATGCAACTCTGTTGGTAGCATATGTATGATATTGACAAATATCTGACATTTATGGCATTTCTTAACAAAGTCCACGCAATCTGCTTCCATTGTGTTCTAATAGTATCCTAGCCTGAGGATCTTCTTAGCTAGCATCTTGGCATTCATATGGGGTCCACAAAGGCCTTGATGAATTTCCTCCATGATGGTTGTAGCTTGTTCTTCACCCACACACAGAAACTGTATTCCATCATAAGACCTCTTGTATAACAAGTCCTCTTGAAGAATAAATTGGGTGACATATCTCCTTAGAAATTTCTTCTCTCTATCGGTTGCTCCACTCGAGTATTTCCTTTCCCTGATGAAATCCACTATGTGAGCAAACCAAGACCAAGCATCCGTGGTGAGGGAGTTCACCGAATTCTGATCAATTGGCCTGCTTCTTTGTTCTACCCAGAATGGTCAGACCCCATCCATAGGGTTGTATTCTACCATGGATGCCAAGGTTGTGAGGGCATCAGCAAACCTATTGTTATCTCTCTGGAAGTATTCCAACGAGATCTTCTCAAAGTGTTCAACCACCTCTTCAAGATGTTCTTGGTACAGCTTCAGCTTTTCATCTCTATTTTTCCACTTTCCTTGCATCTAACAAATGACAATGGATGAATCTCCATACACCTTGATCCTTCTCACTTCAATAGTCAAGGCTATTTCTATTCCCAATGCATAAGCTTCATATTCAACAATATTGTTGGTACAGGGGAAGTCGAGGCAGAATGATGAAGGCAAGTAAAGGCCATCAGGAGTGAGAAAAAATATTCCTGCACCATGCCCCTTTTGAATAGCTGCTCCATAAAAGAACAACTGCCATTCATTAACTATATCTTCTTTCTCTATTGCTGTGATTTCTTTATCAGGAAAGGCATCATCCAGGGCCCTTCCATCTTCTGTGGGGTGGGCAGCCAAATGATAAAACTATAGCTTGCCCCTTGATAGATTTTTGAGTAACATAGGTGATGCCAAACTCTGATAGCGAAAGTAGCCACTGGGCCATCCTTCCTATTAGAGCTGGTTTCTCAAAGAGGTATTTGATTGGATCCATTCTTGAGATCAAATGTACTAGATACGCTACCATGTAGTGCCACAGTCTTTTTGTTGGCCAAATCAATGTAGGACAAGTTCTTTCCAAAGATGTGTACCGTGTCTCATATTCCAGGAACTTCTTGCTGAGGTAGTATATTGTATGCTCTGCCCCTCTTTTTTGTCTCCTTTTGCCCTAGCAATGAGCCCATAGAATATTCTCCCACTGATAAGTATAACAGAAGTGGTTCCCCTTCCACTAGTGGTTTTAATACTAGTGGGTTCATGAGGTATCCTTTGATCTTATCAAAAACTTATTGGCATTACTCATTCCATTCCGTGGGCTAATCCTTCTTCAGCAGCTTGAAAATTGGTTCATAGATTGTAGTCAACTGACCTATAAATCTGTTGATATACTGGATGTGACCCTAAAATCCTCGTATTTGCTTCTCAATCTGAGGTGTGGGCATCTGTTGAATTGCCTTGATCTTCATAGGGTCGACTTCAATGCCTCTTTCACTCACCAAGAACCTTAACAATTTTCCTACTGTTACCTCAAATACACACTTCTAAGGGTTCAACTTCAGCTGATACTTCTTGATCCTTTTAAAGAATAGCCTTAGTGTGGGAAGATGCCCCTACCAATCTTTTGACTTCACTATCATGTCATCCACATAGACTTCCACATCTTTGTTCATCATAGCATATAATATGGCCGTAGCTACTCTCTGATAAGTTTCTCCAACCTTCTTTATTCCAAAAGGCATCACCTTATAACAGTAGGTTCCCTATAGAGTAGTGAAGGTTGTCTTCTCACGACCCTTTGGGTGCATGCTCACTTGGTTGTATCTCAAGAATCCATCCATAAATGGTAACAAGGCATGCCTCGCCGTGTTGTCAACCAATACATCAATGTGAGGTAATGGGAAGTCATCTTTAGGGCTTACCTTGTTAAGATCTTGGAAGTCTACGCACATTCGTACCTTGCCATATTTCTTTGCCATTGGTACTATGTTAGCCAACCTTTAGGGTAATTCACCACTTGTAGAAACCCTGCATTCCACTGCTTCACAACTTCTTCTCTAATCTTTTCACTCCATTATGGTCACATTGTTCAGAGCTTTTGCTTTACTGATTTTGCTCGAGGGTAGGTCGGCAATCGATGTTGCACAATATCAAGGTCTATACCAGGCATATCCTTGTAGAAATGCAACCCTAAAATGATGCAGAAGATAATGGAAAAACAAAACAATCAATGCACATGGATTTTTATGAGGTTCGGCAAGGTTTCCTGCGTCCCCGATGAGATGAGATTCTGCTTCACTATCAATGGAGAATAGGGTTATAGCGCTCGTCCTCACACCTCTCAGTATTGCTTGCATTATAGAGAAAGAAACCCTCGCCACAAATATATAGCGAAAAAACCCTAATCCGAAAAGTACACCCCTTGCCATGCAGGGGGGCCTCCTGCCCCCCTTGCAACCCCCACGGCCAGCTAACCGGCTAATGGGACCGCTGTCCTGCCTGTCTAGGTGCTGCACCAGTACTCCTTGGATTAAACTGCAATAGAATACAAGACATCATACACCAACATATCCTCATACGACCAAGCAAAAACTTCGGCTAACTCCTTTTGAAGACTAATCATCCATTCTTCTTCTTCATTGTCTAAGGTGGAACTAATTTTTACCTCTCAAAGGCATTGGTCGGTTCCTAGATTAATAACCCAGGTATCCTCACGGATGGGTTGGGCTTTCTTTAGTTTGCATTGTTTTATTAACTCTTGATATTTTTAAGATCATCGTCAGAAAAAGGATGCAAGTCATACTCAAAACCAGAAATTTTATTCATAAAAGAAGGAGTAATAGACTCGACATACATGGACTCTGGGCTCTCGTCAAGAGGGGAAGCTGACATGAAATCATAAATAGAAGACTAAAAAATTGACTCGACTATAGTCGATGGCTGGTTTGATGCTTTCCTCAGTGATATCTAATTTGATTGACTCAACAACGTGAGTAAACTTGAAATTCTCCCCAATGCTAGTTAATTTTAGGAGCAGTTTGATGGCTCGATGGATGAGGAGATGTGGCAATGGGCCTCATTCTTCTTCCAGGAAGGTTGCTGCTATTTCTTCATTGGTGCAATGGTTCTTCTGGATAAGTGCATGCTTTTTCACAAATACCAGTTGATCAACCTCATACTCTAGGAAGCCAAACTTTCTGAGGGTTGAGGATTGATGGAGATTGCTCAGTCCACTTTCTATAAAGTCCATCTTTTCAAGCCTATTGAGGGATGCCATCTCAGTGCCTTGATCACATCTTTGACCACCCTAACGGACCTTCCCGTTGTAGTTGATTCTGCCACAGTACATGCAGACCATCATTCTTTGTGCTCTTTTTTGCTTTGCATATACACTTCTTCTCTTGAAAGGACGAGGCTTGAGATCATGTAGCTCTTGGGATCTGTAGGAGGGAGCAAATGTGGCTTTTAAGATCCGTGGAAAGTTGCTCCAGGCGAGACTTATCTTCTTTTCCCATTCTCTTTTCAAGAGGACCCGAAGACTTGGTGCCTCTTTTGATCGGATCAATGTTGTAGGGTTACTAGAGGAAGACCCATATTCAATCAGTGCAATTTCTATTATCCCGGTGATGCAACTGTCTTGGTCACTTTCTTTGACTAGCATTTGTCACTATTCTTCATGAGTTACCCAGTCGAACTCATCTTGAAAGAATACTTAAAATCCAGGTTGCATCTTTATGGCGGTTTCATCAAACCATGGTTCAACATTTCTGCAAAAGGGAAAATCTTCTCCTTCCCTTATGAAGTACCCATTGAGAGTAAGGTAGTAAGAGGTGGATATTTTCCTAGTCATCCTTAGTACCTTCTATCCTTTGCTACCATTCTTACTCCTTGGACTGGGGGTTTGAGGAATGTACCCAAGACCACTCCTTCCTTTGCTAACCACTGGAGTAGGTAATTTTGAAACACCCTGATGATACTTTCCCAATCCCATCCCTAGAAAGTATTGCATGTTCTTCATCATTTGGTTCACCGGAGGGCTCCATATAGCTTCATAGCTAGCTAGAATCTTTTCATCTGGCATTTTCTTGGTGAGTGCTGCACAAGTTCCCTCTATTTCAAAACCACTAAGTTGAACTTCTTGATCTCGTTCTTCTCCATTTTCAATATTGGATAAAGAATTCACCACTTCGGGATCCCCAGCTACTGTAATCACCTTCCCTTCATGAATGAACTTCATTTTCTGATGGAGACTAGATAACACTGTCTCCGCATGATGTAACTAAGGCCTTTCCAAGAGCATGTTAAAAGATGTCTGTATATCAATGATCTAGAAGTCAACATCAAACTTCACTAGGCTAATCATTACGGTGATGGTGAGTATGCCATGAATTTTCCTCTTGGTGTTGTCTTATGCCCGTATGGTTTGGGTTGACAGCCTCATCTCTTCCAAATTGATGCCAATACTCTTTGTCGATCTTAAGGGTAGAACCTGGGGAACCACCTTGTCAAGACATTCTACTGTGCTGGGCTTTGTTGTGCTGGGCTCCTTTGGGGAGTTCAAAGTCTGTGAACATCAATGACTATACCGCATAAGTTGCCCCTACTATATGCGAGAGATGCACTGGATCTATCTCAATTAGCACTTGCACATTAGTGAGAGACTTCAAAATTGCTTCACGGTGTGCGGGGGAGGCCATCAATAATCCCCAAATCAAGATATTAGCTTGGGACTTCTTGAGCTAAGCCAAGACTGGATTCTTTGGTTTTTTCTTCAAGCCACTGGTTCCTATCTCATTAGTCCTTGACTGTTCTACGGCTAGGGCCTTGCCTTGTAGTCTCTTCCACTTTGAGTTTCCATCACACCGACAGGTTTCTTTACAACGATCTCCATGAGATAGCAATCTTTATCATCACTGTTTGTTATGGTAATTATCCATACCATGGGGTCATCTTCTTCCTCAGATTCCTCTTCACTACTTGGGGTAGGAGGTCGAGGTCATCCAAAAATGTCAAGGGCCCTAGCTTGCACCTTCTTGACTGCATTGGAAAGCCATGCAACTATTGTATCTATCATTTCTACAAGTGTCGAATGTCCCCCTATTTTCTCAAGGATTATCAACTGCTCGGTCTAGCATTGTTCACAGATGGCTACTTCACCTAACATTCGGTCAATTCCATCGACCAAGAGTTTTATCTCACCCAAACGCTCATAGACGCTACTCATATGCTCTGCTATAGGGTTTACTTCACCCTCAAAGGTGATCTCATAGCCTTTACTATCCTCTAAATCTGATGCCGGATCTTCCCCTTCCATGTGAATTATGAGTGCTGGCTAAATAGCATCTGTGGGATCAATCGTTGGGTCATCTTCACCGATGGAAAATACTAAATATCCTCTCGGATCTCTTAGAGAATAGTATCCGAACTCATCATCATCATCATTATGCCAAGGCCCCTGGTAGTGTGAGGGTAGCGGCCGGAGAATGCCTCTACCTTATTTGTGAAAAGGGAGCTTTTGGTGTCGATTCTGTCCTATCTCCTCTCTTTCTCTTTTTAATGATGGAGGGGTGTGTCGTGTGTACTTTACTTACGGGCCCCACAACACTGTATTGCCACTCGAAGATACATGGAGGCCTATTTTGTAAGAGTGTAAAGTTCATCATTCGAGATGGGGATTTGATGATCGTCCAATACGGGGATCGGGATCATACAAAAGGGTTTAGAGTCGCCACCTAGGATTATGGGCCTAGGACCCGGGGGTGGGCCAAATTCTAGAGCAAAGGGCCAAAACGTTGGTCTGGTCCAGAGATTTAGGGTAAGCATCAGGTTATAGAGTTAGGAAGGTGTTAGGCACTCAATCTGCCCGATTCAACCGGTCTTTCTACTAGATGCCTAAGAACGAAAATTTTCCATGATTATTACTATTCCACATGCATGGCTAAGTTATCACACATATATACATTGACTAAATTTAAACTTCTATATACACTAAAACAAAGTCTATATAAAGTTTACATTATAACAAGTTGGTTGAGAAATTATACCTGCACTTAACCCTGATTAGTACCGGCTCAGACTGTCTTTTAGATTCTCCTAGCTCAGGGGAAGGTGGTCTTGACCTCCAACTTCCTTTCTTGAGAGATGTTGATTGTGATGGTATTCGGACAGGGTTCTGGCTAGGAACAGTTACTTTCAGATTTGGATTCGGATGGAGCTTCAGCTAGGGAGGGCTATTTCTGGATTTGGATTCAGATAGAGCTTTGGCTAGGGAAGGCTATTTCTGAGCTTATGCTGAGGTGGCACTCCAATAGAGCTTCCACTAGGGATAGGCTAAGGGAGGGCTAGGCTGAGGTGGCACTTCGGCAGAGCTTCTATTGAGAATGGCTATTTCTGGAAAGATTCCAGGGGCACTCGAACAGGGCTTCTGCTTAGAACTGCTATTTTTGGAAAGATATGGATTGACCTAAAAATAGATTGAGGAGCTCTAAAGCCCTGAAGAACACTTTGAAGATCCGAATAGAGTTTTGAATCTTGACAAAGATCTCTCTGTAGACCCAAGAACTTCAAAGGGGGGGTTTATATTTTCGGTAAAACTCAAGAACACTCAAAGGAGGGGGTTAAAGAACATACTACTTTTGGCAAAAAACTGGATCGGACTAAGAACTTGGATTAAAGATCTTCAAAGTCCCGAAGAACACTTCGAAGATCCGAAAAAGATTTTGGATCTTAAGAAGATCGCTCCGAAGACCCAAAGAAAATCAAAAGGGGGAGGGGAGAAGAGTTTCACCACAAGGGAGTGAGGTGGGATTTTGGTGTTTTTCTCTAAAGGAGGGGGTATTTATAGGTTTTTTCGGCCAATAGGAAAGGGGGAACCTCTTTGTCCATCGGACAAAAGAAGGTTTCTTGCCTAGAATGGGGGAATAGGACTTTTATACACTGGGTAAAAAATGGATTTGGACCAAAATGTGTGGGGGAAAGTTTTTGTCTAAAGGGTAAAAAGTAGGTTCTTGGGAGTGAGAAACACAAGGAAAAAAGAGATTTTTTGGCTTCAAGTGGGTGAAAGGGGAATGCCCTCACCTACCAGGCCAATTGAAGAACAATCTCAGCCATTTTCGATAACGCAAATGATCGCATCGAAGTGCACAAAACAGGGTCATGGGTGTGCGGCACATAGTGCTCGAGTAGTGGCGCATGGGTGCACGGTGCATGATGTGGCATCATGGCACGGGTATCAACTAGCAAAGGGGGCGAGAGCATGGGCAGTGGATGGAAGGTTGGGTAGTACATTGTGCGCGGGTATATGCAGGCTGGTCTGCTGGCCAGAGCGTGCATACACAGGCTAGCCTGTTGGCCAGAATGCGATGCTTGGCCTGGCCTACGGGTCAGCACACAGGCATATGGCATGGGCACAGGCCAATGCCTGTGGGGGTGCGAGATGAGGGGTGGGGGCATGGGGAAGGGGCATGGGGCCACAGGCTTATAAGGTGTATACGCGGGTAGGTTGGTGCGGGGCCACAAGCTGTGGGCACAAGGGCGTAGGCCTATGTGTTGGGCCGTGGGTTATGGGGTACGGGGGCACGAGCCTGGGCACTGAGGCATGGGCCGTGGGTGTATGGGTGGTGCATGGTAGGCATGGCTAGTGGGCAGGGGCTTGGCTTGGGTGGTGTATGGTAGGTGTGGGGCAGCATGCTCTGTAACCCATGGGTATTAGCCATGCGCTGCTACTATAGATAGCAGCCATAGGTTGTGGCCATGGGCAGCAGGCATGGGCTGTAGCCAAGGGTAGCAAGCACTCGTGCGGGCTGGCCTGTTGGGCAGTGCCGCTGATGATTACGGGAGATCTGTCTGTCTAATTTTGGTGTACCATATATTGTCAGAATCGTATTCTCGAGCACTATCCATTTGTACGGTCATCTTGATCAGATTCCTTCATATATGAAAAGTCAAAATTAGACCATCTTCTCTCTCGCGTGAGGGTTTCTAGAGTTTCAGGTCTAGGTAGGTAAGGGATGTTTTTCAGGGTGTTTGGGGTAGGTAGGGGATTTTTTAGGTTTCCAGTAGGACTGTCTTTGTGCTCGGAACATGTGCGGGAAAGTATGGGTTTTCAAGGATGATTGGGGAGATCCGTCAGTCTGATTTTGACGTGTCATATATTGTTGGAATTATATTTTTGAGCACTATCCATCCGTAAGGTCATTTTGACTAGATTTCTCCATATATAAAAATTCAAAATTGGACCCTCTTCTCTCTCGTACGGGGGTTTTCAAGGTTTTGGGTAGGAAAAAGTTTCCATTATCATCTCCATCGATCGGAAGCCAGAAGTCTCATCCAAGATCCATATTTCATCATAGCTGGAGGAGGGTGAAAAAATTGGGTGTCTACAGAATGCCTCTCTTTGGCCAAGGCCTGTGCCAACCGCAGAAGGGCAAAGAAAAGAACGACTAGATTTTGTCACCCAGAGCATGTACTACCATCATTTTTCTCACTAATGACGGATTTGAAAATGCAACAGGTAATATCTCTTAACTACTTTGAAGTTTAGGAATTACCTGAGCCGTCGATTCATAG
The DNA here is from genome assembly GCA_022985045.1 of Macadamia tetraphylla. NCBI lineage: Eukaryota > Viridiplantae > Streptophyta > Magnoliopsida > Proteales > Proteaceae > Macadamia > Macadamia tetraphylla. The sequence goes on from CM040961.1 coordinate 76,466,674, forward strand.
GAAAGAAATCCGCTACTCTTCTAATCTGGCAAAAGATGTCAGTATCTATTTTTGGGTTTTCCTTAACTGGGCTTCACATATGCCAGTTCCGGGAATTTGGTCTCCAGGCTAAAACTTTCGAGCCAATCTGGACTATCTGGGACCGAGGGTTGTAAGAGAGGATTTTGTTACTCTTCCAATCTTGCAACAAGTAAAAACATTTGATCCTTTGATTTTCCTTAGCTAAGCTTCACATGTGCCAGTTTAGGGAATTTGGTCTTCCAGGTGGGTTCTTTCAAATCGGTCTGGGCTATATGGTCTTCCAGGCGGGTTCTTTCAAACTAGGCTAGGCTATCTGGTCTTCCAGGTGGGTTTTTTCAAATTGGGTTGGGCTATCTGGTCTTCCAGGTGGGTTCTTTCAAACCAGGCTGGGCTATCTGGTATTATCAATTATAGGAAAGAAATTCGCTACTCTTTCAACCATGTAAAAGACACTAACAAATGATTCTCTACTTTTGATTTGAACTTTGAATTTTGGGTCTTGATTTGGAATCTTTCGATTTGAACTTTGAATTTTGATGCTTGATTTAGAATCTTTTGACTTGCTCTTAGATTGAATTTGGACTTTTGAATTGGAATCCCAAAAATTTTTTTTTTTTTTTTTTTTTTATGAACGAAATTTTTTTATATAAAATGGGCCCCTCCCCTGTTCATTCTTCATTCTAGCTTTTCTGAGTGAAGTGAGTTCCTGGAGCCCTCTGGTTTTTCTTGAAATTTTCCTTCTTTGTTCTTGAAGTTTTTTTTTTTCATTTTGTTCTTGGAGTTCTTCATCTTGCTCTTGAAGATCTTCATCTTGTTCTTGAAGTTCTTGAGGATTCTTCATCATGTTCTTGAAGGAAGATTCTTTTGGAGAATTTGATATTCTTGTGGCCTTTTGTGTAATTTGGGAAACTTTTTGGGGCATTTTGCAATTTGGTAAAGTTTCTGGGGCTTCTTACAATTTCTAAAAATATGGCTGAAAGGAGAAAGAGAAAGACTTTGTGAGAAGTCCAGTCGACTGGTACTCTGGGCAGACCCTTCATAATTGTCGGAATCACATTTGTAACTCCATATGGGGTTCCTGGGTAAGTCTTTATATTGTATTCATTATTTTGATTATCTTTTATTTTTGCTTTGTCTTTCTTTTTATGTTGTTTTGCTTTTAGTTTTTTTTTTTTTTGCATTCTTTTATTTCCATCATCCTGCTTCATATCCCTCACCACCCTCATATCAATTCCATTCTCAAGGTTCGGTATATAACCCAAAAGAAGGATGGACGGACAGGTATGATTGGAAGGATATGCTTGCACTACCAGATTCCCTAAAGGTGACTTCCTCAACGGGATCAGTGAATGCTTTAGTAGAAGACCAGGATGATGATCCCACTTCTCTAATTCGGCCAACCATGCCTCAAAAGTGCCTCGTGTGCAGCCGAAGGCAGTAAAGGAGCCTCAGTTGCATGGGCCATGAGGGCCATGGTAGCACCCATGTGTAAGCCATGTGCGTGGAAGTGCAGACAAACCTACAACCTTGCACGTGGCATGTGCTGCAATCCTCTTGGAATATGCAGCCAGGCTTGCCATCATGCTCGCGGCATGTGCAGCCATGCCCGCGACCTTGCGCGTGGTAGTGCAGCCATGCGTGTGGCATGTATGACCATGCAGGCAACCTTGCACGCAGCAGTGCAATCGTGCCTGCAACCTCATGCTTAGCATGTCCGGTAACTCGCACAACCATGCGCGCGGTAAGGCAGTGATGCGCATGGAATGTGCAGCCATTCCTGCAACCTTGAGGGTGGCATGCGCACGGCATGTGCGGGGATGCTCGAATACCTGTGCGCCGCATGAGCAACAACACACGCAACCTTGAGAGCAGTAGGGAAGTCATGGGCATGGCATGTGCAGCCATACTCGCAACCTTGTGCATGGTAGTGCAGCCATGTGCGCGGTATGTACGGCAAGGCATGCAACCTTGGGTGCGGCAATGTAGCCATGTCCGTGTCATGTGAGACCATGCCTACAACCTTACGTGTGGCATATGCGGTCACACTGCAACCTTGCACAGGGCATGTGCAGCCTAGCTCGTAGCCCTGTGCGCATAGACTGCACCCCTACCCGCAGCCAACCCTGCACCCATGCACGACAACCTGCATCCATGTGCACACGGTACAGCCTTGCTTGTGGCCATGCGCACGGTAGCCTGCACCTTGTGCTGCCATGCCAGCAACATGCATGTGCGGTAGTGCAGTCATGCCCATGACAACTTACCACCATGCACGCGATATGTGCAGGCATTCCTGCATCCGTGCGCATGATAGTGTAGCCCTGCCGACATCGCTGCGCGCTGGCCTGTTACCTTGTGCGAGGTAGCGCAGCCATGCTTGCACCCATGCGTGTGATAGCGTACATCCATGTCCTTGCGGTAGCCTTGATTGCGGCCATGATCACGATAGCCTACGACCATGCATGCACCTTGTGCGCCCATGCACGTGACAGCCTACCACCATGCACACAACATGTGCGGCCATGCGTGCGGTACTGTTGCCTTGTGCACTACCTTCATATGCACTTAGGCACACTTAGGGGGGCACGCATAGGCACAGTCAGGGGCACGGATAGCTACACACTTGCAGCATTCAAGAGCACACTTAGGCAACACTTGGGTGCACACGTAGACACACTTATTCAACACTTGGGGGCACGTATAGGCACACTTACGGTGACACTCTGGGCATTGAAGAGCACGCACAGGCACACTTAGGTGCAAACTTAGACAACAATTGTGGGCATGCATGGGCACAGTTAGGCAACACATGGGCCATTCAATGTGCACTTGTAGTCAACACTTGGGGTGTTGTGTGGCCATTCAATGTGCACACATGGGCACATGTAGTCAACACTTGGGGGCATGCGTAGGCACACACTTGGGCCATTCAAGAGCATGTGTACACTTAGTGGCACTCAATGTGCACGCATAGGCACACTTCACTTGGGCAACATGCATATTCATACTCAGGCAACCATTGGGGCAGTTAACACTTAGGGGCAAACCTAGGGCCACGCATGGACAATCCTAGCCTCAAGAGGGTGTGGGGGTAGAGTTAGAAAGATTTAGGGGGAAATAAAAGGGGAAAAAGAGGGGGGGATGAATCGATGTGACACGGGGTTGAATCTCAGTGGTTCGTGGTAGCAAGGCCACTCTGCCACTTACAATACCCCATTGTGTATTTAAGTCATCTGCAAAGGATTCTACCCATCACCCAATAGGAATTACGCTTCAAGGAAGCCCACACAGCATGTCCACTATGGGGGCTTGGCTAACGACACGTGCTTCTGGGGGCTGGAGGGCCCCTACTGTGGCTCGATAAATTGGCAATGGGCACAGGCATCACTTCTTTAGCCTGGACTCTGACTTAGAGGCATTCAGTCATAATCCGGCACACGATAGCTTTATGCCACTGGCTTTTCAATCAAGCACGATGACCAATTGTGTGAATCAACGGTTCCTCTCGTACTAGGTTGAATTACTATTGCAACACTGTCATCAGTAGGGTAAAACTAAACTATCTCACAACAATCTAAACCCAGCTCACATTCCCTATTGGTGGGTGAACAATCCAACACTTGGCGAATTTTGCTTTGCAATGATAGGAAGAGCCGACATCGAAGGATAAAAAAGCAATGTCGCTATGAACGCTTGGCCACCACAAGCCAGTTATCCATGTGGTAACTTTTCTGACACCTCTAGCTTCAAATT